>JAXIVD010003682.1:17500-43521 GCA_036785275.1 Cancer borealis
AAACGTTTCAGAAATACTACTGTAGGCTTAAAATTGTATAATAATGGTGATGAATACCAGAAACAAAGGAGATATAACAGCAGCCTCTAACCGGATTATTTATTTTCTTTGAATTTTGATATATACTCCCAAGAAAACAACTTACTTGTACGTGAAAGAGATTAAATGGTACAAAAATTCTGCATAAATGTTAGTGTAGGTACAAAAATATGTATAACCGTAGCATATGAATAGTTAAATAAGATATCCCCAAAGTTTATTTTGGTTAAGGGGAAGCTCTACTCTACATTGATATACACAAATCATTCTGACACTCATTACCGTCCCAAATAAATAGTTAATAAGATATCCCCATTCCCCATCTTCTCCCAATAAACATGAGGACATGTGGGAATGTAAGGTTTTTTGGCTGGATGTAAAAGTTAAGTTTTACCCAAATCTAACCTAACCAGGGAAAGCCTATCGGCGCTACAGATTAGACATATATAAAAATAAGGGGTATTTCTTTACAACTACTGCTCCACCTCTTTATTATATATATGAAGTCTTACATACTATACATAGTGTATTCAACACATCTGTGAAGGTTTTAGGGGGTGCTTATCATTATTTACCTCGCAAAACGTCTTTGAAGTTATGTTATGTTGGTTAAGTTATGGTTAGTTAAGGTTGTTAGGTTAGTTTGCGGTTATGGTATGGTTATGTAAGTTAGGTTTGGTGCGGTTCAGTTAGTTCGGTTACATAAGATTTTTACATTTTAATACCCAAACCCCCAAAAAAACTAATTTGCGAACCCTAACTTCCGGGTGATAAAATGTAAAAATCTTATATAATCGAACCTAACCGTAACCTAACAACTTTAACATAACCATAACTTGACATAACCTAACCAACCTAACATAACCTGTCATAATTTCAAAGAAGTTTTGCGAGGTAAATAATGGTGAGCACCGCCAGAAATCTTCACAGATATGTTGAGTACACTACGTATAGTATATTTATAATAAAGAGGTGGAGCAGTATTTGTAAAGAAATAATAGGTGTAACATTGTCAAGGTTAACCTTGAGGTTCTTCAGACTTGAATCTACTTTCCAAGAATCTGATGGTGTTTTCAATAACACATTTAGTTATATAAAGATTTTTTTTATTGTACAATAAGCAGGTTGGTGATAATTAGGGGTGCCGCTGTCACCCTAAATGCATCAGGAAATGAAAGTTGTAACTCTCAACACTTCCTCGGAGAAGTGACTAGTGTGACGGCTGGGCAGCGACTGGCCTCTCATTGTATTAGTGACAGTGACGGTGGTCTGAGTGTGGGGAAGGAACCACAGGATAGGAGTAGTATTGATAGAGCCACACCACTTGCTACGAATCCAAGTGAAAATATTTTCCCATGGAGTGATGGCCAGAATTTTGTACCTGACATCCATGACTTTGATGCATCTTCATCAGGCATCACTCCAGCTTTCCCAGTTAGGCCTGATAGGGGAGAGCTGGAGTATTTTGAGGCATTTTTTGATGATGAAGTGATGACGAAGATAGTGGACGAGACAAACATTCAGCATGACTATCTCGTAGGACAGTCGAGTGACAAGTCAGAGTCAGGGAGAAAGGACATTACACACCACAGCCGACGTAGGACTTCGATGAACACAACTGTTAGGGAACTTTGTTTTCTTTGCTCTTATAATTCTTATGCCACACTCAAAGAAACATGTGATCAGTGATTATTAAAGAAGAACCCGCTAATAGAAACACCTAGTTTTGGCAAGTACATGTCTATGAATAGGTTCCAGGCTTTACTTAGCGCCAGCAATGCACACCTTGGACCTGAAGATCACATGTGGAAGATAAGGAATATATTTATAATGCTAAAGGCACGGTTCAATCGTTTTTACAAACCATTATGTAAGCTGGTCATTGATGAATCACTTGTATTATTCAAGGGCCGACAAATTCAAACAATATATGCAAACAAAATGGAACCGTGTTAGCATAAATTTTTTTATTTTGTGTGACTGCGAGACTGGTATTGTTATGGACTTCCTCCCATATACTGCCTCCAACATTGACTTCAATCGAAATGACATCCATAAAAGTACTGGTAGCATCATCAAGATGGTGAATGGATGGATGGATGGGTGGGTGGATAGATGGATGGATTGGTGAATGAATGGTGGATGGATGGATGATGGGTGGATGGTGGGTTGATGGATGGATGGATATATGGGTGGATGGATGGATTGATGGGTGAATGGGTGGGTGGGAGGATGGGTGGGTGAATGGATGGGTGGGTGGGTGGATAGATGGATGGGTGGGTGGATGGATGTATAGGTGTATAGATGAGTGAATGATGGATATCAGGCAGGCTGTACATTCAAAATGGTGCTGCTGTGTTCAGTGTGGATAACGACGCAAACCTATCCGATGGGCTGCGTGGAGTTGCCAATGGCACATTTTTACAGAATATTTACATCCAAGATATATTGTGTATAGAAAGGTAAATATTTTTCCTTTATTCTTCAGATCGTTGTGAGTTGATCAAGAAAAAATTGAATAAAATAATTTATTTTCTAAATATAAATCGAACACTTAGAAAAGACCTCGGCAGTGTAAGGGTTAATGAAGTTGTAAGAATGTCAAATTATAATCTGAGGAACATCGCTTTTATTAGGAAGTATCAGGATGAAAACTCTGTTAAGACGCTAGTCCATAGTTGTGTTATTAATAGATTAGACTACTGTAATTAAATATATTACAATTTATCCAAATATCAGTTGAAAAGATTGCAAAATGTCATGAACAAAGCAGCCAGGTTGATAAAGAAAGTGTCACCTTTTAATAGAATTACACCTGTACTTATTGAACTACATTGACTGCCTATAAAAGCCTGAATTGTATAAAAAAAATTTGTATTGATATATCAGGCATTGGAAACTGGAAAGCCTGAGTATCTTAAAAGCTTGCTTCAACCATTGAGGAGGCGGTGGCACAGTAGTCTAGCAATCTGGTATGCGAACCTAGGGTCCCGGGTTCAAATCCACGTTATACGCTGACCACATTTCCATTCTTTGATATCACCGCCGAGTGGCCAAAGACTACCCAAATTGCTGCCATACTGTCCTCAGACGGGACTAACAACGTTTATATGCGTCTGAGACTAGCAGTGATTAGTCTCGCACGTTTTCAACATGTTCACGAGAGAACCTAAACATTTAAGGCGTCACTATAAAAATCTGTAAACCTGCGCCAAATAGCAGGTGAGGCAAGTCCGTCTGTGCTTCAATAGGCCTACTGGCGCCAACGGTTAATGATATAAAAAAATTCACGTGATATTAGGATAAGGCATACTTCTGATATGTTTAGACTTAAGGAACCTAGATGTAATACAGGTTGAACCTCTCCAATTCGGAAACCTTGGGACCTGAGGCTTTCCGGATTATAGAAAATTCCGAACCACAGAAGGTCATTAAATAAACAGGTTAAGTTCTGCGTGAAATATTTTTGCCTGCGCAATCACCATCTCGCCGGACACAGGAACGATATTACTTCGCTGAAGCTTAAACCACTGTATGAGAGCACTGTCTAAATTACTGCTTTTCCTCTCCTTTAGTGTTTTACGAACCCCTATGATCTTCTTACTGTCTGATTCACTGTAAAACTTTAAAATTTGGTCTTTCTGCTTCTTAATGTCATACACAGTTGATATGCCAATGTTGTACTCTTGGCATACAGTCCACACCGAGTAACCTTTATCCAGCTTCCTCAAAAGGTCCACCTTCTGTTGTATCGACAGTGTCATGTGTTTGCGCTTTTTCTTAGCTTCACTAACAACACTATCACTTCCTGGTCGCTTGGGAGCCATATTTAGGGGCAAATATTACAGAGATATTATGGAAAAATAGTGTAAACACGCGATGGGTGAAGCTCCGCACGCGTCCCAGCGGCAGCCCCGCAAATAAAAATTATCTCTCCAAATTCAAAATTCAAATTATTCCGAAAATTTATTCCGAATTACAGAATTTCGGATTAGGGAGGTTCAACCTGTACTGATTTAGGTTTTAGAGCTTTCACGAACTGTGCACCTAGATTGTACAATAAACTACCGAGGTCTGTGAAAATAAGTGATAATGTCGATGTATTCAAGAAGAGGCTAAGGACATTCCTATCCTGTGATTGCTATGATCTCCAGGATTTAACTATTAAGAAAAATTATGCTTTGTAACTTTGCTCTGTGCACAAAAGTACTATTATTAATTTAAGGCAAGTAAGTAAGATTACACAGAATGGATGTTTATGTGCATTATGTAAGTGTAGCGTTATTGTGATCATACATTTGGATGTATTATATATTTTTGTAGATTTATTGCTATCATTAATGTGCAATGTAATTTATTCTTGTAACTATCTTATCAATCTAGTATTTTAGATGTAAGTAGTATTGCAAGATTTAATTATATTATTTGTACTGTATCAGTACGTTTAACTGTATATATATATATATATATATATATATATATATATATATATATATATATATATATATATATATATATATATATATATATATATATATATATATATATATATTTTTTTTTTTTTTTTTTTTTTTTTTTTTTTTATTTATTTATTTATTTATTTTTTATTTTTTTATTTATTTATTTATTTATTATTATTTTTTTTTTCCCAGTATATTATTGTAAAAGATAGTCATACACTTTGTATGTTAAAACTTTTTATATTTAGGTTGATCTGTATTATGAAAGATTTTTTTTATTATTGTTTTGGCTTTCATTGTAAAAAAAATAAATGTAGGCTCAATAGAGCGCCACAGGCTGGTGGAATTGAGCCAGACACCTAAATAAAGATAAAGATATACCTGTACTACAACAATCTTTTTAAATCAATTTTATTCAGGTGTTGGAAAGCAGCCAAGAACAGGAAAAAACAATTTAAGAAGATCTGGGATCGCATAAAATCTAGATAAGCAGAGCTATTTTTTTATTTTTATTTTGGTAACTAACTATAATATATTATTTACTTTTTTTCATTGCAGTGAATTAGGCAGCCTAAACCATAACTATAACATAGCCTACTCAAAGGAGTTAAGTTATGAAGTCCCTAAGCACAAAATTCCATCATATGCCTAATTTCATTTAATTGAAACCAATGTAAACTGTTTCTTGCAGGGCCAAAGATGAGTATGATAACTTTAAACCGCAAGTTAAGAAAACTGGTGGTGGTCCTCCTCCTGCTCCTTACCTTGATAGAACTGCAAAAGTTCTAGACATCATTCCGGGTGAGTTAGATGATGTTAGAAATTTTTTTTTATTCTGATTCCCCCGATCTACCTCCAGTTGATAAATTAGAAAATACAACAACAGCTGTACCTGTAATCAAGATTGATGAATCTGGCCTAGAGTATTTTGATGAAGATGATCTGGTACTCCCTGGTTGTTCAGATTTCAGCATGCATCCTTCACAATAAATAGGCAATACTATAACTCCAACAAATACTGTTTCTCTTCAAAAGGAAATGAAGAGATTTCATTCTCTATCTAAGAAAAAGAAGTTATGCAGAAAATTAAAAATCACCACAACTGAGAATGCCCAGGATGCACTGACAAGAAGAAAGCTGAATTTTATGAGAAAGCCATGGAGATAAAGACTACAGTATTACAAGAAAGATTGACAGAAGGACAGGTTAAGAGAAAAGCAGCAGAATATGAAGCACAGGTCAAGATGCAGGCTGCAGATTAAGAAGCAGACTGCACAATATGAACTTGAAATTTTTTAAATTAGAAAAGAAAAAGAACTCATTGAGTTGAGGAAAGCCAAGTCTGCATTTGTTGAATTGGGAAGTACTCCTGGGGAATATTGTGACAAGTGATAAGATAAGATAAACTTTGTTGTAAAATAATATGCAATACAATGTGAAATTTTGATTGTATGGTATGCTGGGCTTTGTTCCAACAAAGCGCAGCATACCAAGGAACAATAACATTCTGTATTTCTTATACTCAGGGCCCGTATCCACAAAAATTCTTAAAAGTGGACTTAAGTTTCACTTAGAGCGAGGAAAATTAAGTGAAAGTTAAGATTTAACTTAAGTTTTAATCTTAAGTATAAGAAGTAGCGCAGTATGAAAAAGTATTCTAGCAAAATATGATTTTTTTTAAACAGCGGAATTCCAGTTTATCAATGAATAAATATTGAATATTACTAGACAAAACATGAAAAGTGATGATATACGTAAGGAATATTGGCATTATAAGCTTGCGTCTAAAGTTTAATACGGTTTTTATATTTACCGCGCAAGGCGACACTCTTTCGTTTTTATGTTTACATTATGAGCACTACGCGCCACGTTTAAAGCACTCTCTAAACGTGAAGATGAACTCCGCAGAGCAAGCTCCTTCCAACAAAAGGAAGCGCTCTTCCAACTGGAAGGAGGAAGAAACCCTTTTCATGGTTGGTATCAACCATGCGATGATTAAGGGTAAGTTCAGCAGCACCCTTACTTTAAAGGACAAGAAGGCAAGCTGGACTGATGTGACTGCCCGGCTCAACTCTGCCTTCAACCAGTGCAGAACACAGGTTGAAGTAGAAAAGAAATGGCAGAATATTAAGACAACTGCCCTGAAGAATTCTGCCACAGTGAGACGGGAGTTAAATAAGACAGGTTAGTAGCAATGAGAAAGTTGATACCTCCTAAAGAATGTAATTGTAATCTTATCTTGGAAATATTTTTGGAAAACCTTGGTGCTTCATGTGAGGTCATTCTGAGGTTGTATTTAGCGCTAGTTAGACCCCACCTAGATTATGCAGCTCAATTTTGGTCCCCTTATTATAGGAAGGATATAGGCTCCTTGGAGGCAGTCCAGAGAACAATGACCAAGATGATTCAGGGGCTGAGAAATTTACCCTACAAAGATAAGTTAAAACGTCTTAATCTCCAATCCCTAGAGACAAGGAGGGCAAGAGGGGATATGATTGAGGTTTTCAAATGTGTAAAAGGAATTAATAAGGGAAACATTGATCAGGTTTTAGAATTTAGTAGTCAGGATAGGACACGTGAAAATGGGTACAAGCTAGAAAAACTTAGATTTAGGACAGACATAGGTAGATATTGGTTCACTAACAGAGTGGTAAACGATTGGAATAGGCTCGGTAGACACGTAGTAAGTGCTGAGTCAATAGGTAGCTTTAAAAGACGGTTGGAGCAGAGTATGGATAGGGATGACAGGTGGGATGGCTAAGTATTGGATTATTCCAATGGCTCAGACTGGTAGGGGACTGCAGCTGTTGGCTGTCAGGGTACTGGTGAAACGCTCTGTTCCGATGTAAATGAGAATCGAATCTCTCCTGAACAACAGTTGCAGTATGAGCCCTACTGGTCTGTGCCTACTTCACTAGTTCCCACTTGATAAAAGCATACGATTCTGTGCCAGCACTAGCAGTCAATAGATAGTTTTAAAAGACGGTTGGATCAGAGTATGGATAGGGATAACAGGTGGGATGGCTAAATATTGGATTATTCCAAGGATGGGGGACAAGAAGCTGCCTCGTGTAGGTCAATTAACTGGCCTCTTGCAGTCTCATCATTTCTTATGTTCTTATGTTCTTTATACCACATTACATTAAGTATATCTGATTGTGCTCTTGATTTTCTTTTTACCTTTGACCACTTTCAAAGTTAGGAAGCAATAATAATGGGAATATTTATAAAGTACTGTTCCTTTATTGAGGCTCAATTTTTCATACATATAAAAGCAAACAGATTTAGATATAGACCTAAAATATTGCATAAATGTACAATGACATTGTAAATTACAGAAGGATGTGGAGCTTTTTCAACCCTTCATCCTACTCCTCATATTCTTTTCCTGGAGATCTGCCTCATAAGCTATATCAAAAATAGTTATCAATTATATTCATCCTCTTTGCCTGGCCCTGTATATTTCAATTTTCATTGTATACATCATCACTATGCTGTTCCGCATCATTCACTTCCACTATTTGCACTGGATCAATAATTTTGTGTGGCCACAGCTAAGTTATGAAGAACAAAACATGCAACGATTATTGCTTTAGTTGTGTCTTGGTTCGTTCTCATGACTTTTCCAGATATGCAAATCTTTTCTTCAAGACACCAAAAGCTCTTTCTATTGTATTTCTTGTTCTAATATGACTAACATTATACCTCTCCTTCTGAAGGCTCTGTGGGTTTTGCAGAGGTGTAAGTAGGTATTTTCGGCATGGATAGCCACTATCACCAAGAAGATGATCCGGGTATTCCCCCGTCTCCAGTGACCGACGTATCTGGCTATTCCGAAAAACTCTGCTGTCATGTACACTTCCTGGCCAACGTGTAACAACATTATAGAACTCTATATTTAGTCCACAAATGGCTTGTACATTAAATGAAAAATAACCTTTTCGACATCTAAAGTACTCTGCATTGGTGCACGTTGGCTTTAAAATAGCAATGTGCGTACAGTCAATGCATCCTATAACCGCAGGCATCCTTGCTATTTTGTAAAAATTCTGCTTTACTGTCTGGAATTCCTGACCTTCGGGAAACTTCACATATCACATATCGAGCCCTCAGTCCCGCTATACTCCTGGCTACTCGTGAGAGGCATCTGCTACCAGTTGTTTGGGAAACACTGTAGCAATCAACCATGATGTTTTGGTTACTTGCTGTTACCATGCAACCAAGTGCAATTAATATTTGGAGATGAGGGGGAACAGGTGATCCTGGAAAAAAAAAAAAAAATCATGATTAGACGCAATACTATACATAATGACAGAGGGTACAGTATAGCAAAGAAGTTGTGATAAATGTTAGCCATAAATGTAACTTGTAAACATTTGGAATGAAATTCAAGGTTTCCTCAAAATGAAAACCAAACACTTGAATGACTAGTGAAAAAAAATTACATAAAAAAATATATAATAGTGATTCAATTTGCACACAGGACCACAGGACAACGATCCTACGAGGGCGACGTACTCGTTGCTCGTTGAGGCAATTAGCCATTTGTTCCCAACGGTTATCAATATCCCATTGAATATCCATATGAGGCGCCTCTAAGAAAGGATGTGATTGATCCATGCTGTGTTGTCCTAGAAATAACATAATTGTATTATATAACTATGAAGAAAAAAGGGTGAATAATATACAAATTGCCACACTAAGATTTCAGTGACATTTTCTATTGATATTATCAAGTACGGTAGTTTATCCTATGATTTCATAGTTATTTATAATAACTTCCAAAGAATGGCCCCCCCCCCCATGGGATCTACCTTGACGTGGTGGGGGGGCTTGCGTGTCCGTCAGGGCCGACAAGATGATCCCGACCGTAGGCTGGTGTGGGTCACCGGTGCCGCCCGCCAGGGGGATCGCCCGTTGTGGGCCGTCCTGTGTTGGCTGGAGGGTGCCTGGGCCGGTAGGCATCGGGGCCGGGTTCTTTGCTCACCGCTGCGGGGCAAACTTTCGGTGCCACAAGGGCTAACTTTTAAACCGGGTAGTCCTGTGGGGGACGAGGTACCCCGTCCCCGGCGGCAGCGCTCGGCCCCTTTTGCCGATCCGGTAGGCGGTTTACCCGTGACCACCGATGCCATTCTTACAAATTCATATAAGTTTATGGATCAGAAAATTTCACTTTGCCCCCCTCGAGTGGTACCCGACCAGTCCCTCGAGGCCTCTGCTGCTGGTCGACCCCTCCCCCCCGACGCCTCTGCCTGCCCGATGGACCTGGTCTCGACTTCTCTGCCTGTTCCTCAGACCCCTACTACTATATCCCCTTCTACTCCCCGTACTTTTTTCTTGTACCCTTGCCCTCTCCACAGCTTCTCATGCTACTCCATCCTATGCCTCACCTCCCGCGTCTTCTCTCCCTCCTGCTACCACCATCCCTCCTCCCCCAAGGTTCGGTCCTCATTGTTCCTCATCCTTCTCTACCACTACCACGGCCTCTATTCGCACCCCTGTAGTCTCCTCATCTCACCTGCTCCCTGTTCCTCCTTCTACCGTCCCTATTTCCAGCGCCCCTTCTACTGCCTCTCTTCCCTCCCCTGTGTTTTTCGCTGTCCCGACTCTCTCTTCCACTCCTACCACTCCTCCAGCTTCCCTCCCCGTCACATCTACATCATCCTCTATTACTACCTTAGCTCCTTATGTTCCCTCTTCCTCTACGAAGACGACGGCACAGCCCCGGACAAGTTCCTCTCGTGGCGCGCCTCGCCCCTCTGTCTATGACCTCTTCTTTGTCCCTGCCCGCTGGGATCGCTTCTTTACTATTCCCCCCTCCACTCCCTTCGCTGAGAATACCCTCCACTTTCAACGCTGCTTACAGGAACAAGTGGGCAAGGTCCACTTCCAGACCCGACCTGACCGTTTACGCCTGGTACGTGTGGAGACTGAGGCTCAGTCTCAGGCCATGTCCAACTTGTTGGCCCCATCCGGTACCCCCTTCTGTGCGATCCCTGACGACCGTCTCAACACATGCACTGGCACTGTTTTCATCTCCCCACAAGACTGCCCTATTGACGACAAGGTCTGGTCAGACTGTCACACTGACCTGCTTGACCTACTCAGCGAGTATGACGCTGTCAACGTTCGCTGCTACACCTTATCCCCCCGAGGTCGCCAGAAAACCCCCACCAATGTTGCACGGATCTCCTTCAAGCGCCACGAACTCCCTACCCATGTCTACGTTGGGGGCGTCATGCTCCCCGTCCGGCCTTATGTTCCTCCACCCCGCCAGTGCCGAAACTGTTGGCGCTTTGGACACCCGGAAAAACACTGCCGCTCTGCTCTCCGCTGCCCTTTGTGTGGCTTTACCCACACCCATGATCAATGCCCTGCTACTACCCGGCGCTGCTGCAATTGTGGTGACCTCATAATGCTCTCTACCGCGGCTGCACAGCTAAATAAGTTTGAGGCTGAGGTCGCTGGTATTCGTTTCCGTGGCGGTCTCACATTACGTGAGGCACGTCAGGAAGCTCGTCGCCTAGGCTTCACCCCTTCTCCTCGCCATGTTGCTGCCTCTGCCTCTCACTCACCAGCCACGTCCTCTTCTTCCCGCCCCGGCCCTCGGCCTCCCTCCCCAATCCCTCCTTCCAGCCATCCCTCTCCTCTACCTCCTTCCTCTTCCTTCTCCCCCTCACCCCCTCCATCCTCCATCTCCTGCTCTAATTCTTTTGTTGTCCTTGACCCTGATACTCGTACCTCCACCACCGCCTGTATTCCTGTCCCTCCCTCTCCACGCCCCCAGCGCTCCCACTCTACCAAGCGATAACATCACTCTGAAGCTTTGGTCTCCCCTCCCCCACCAACCCCCTCTCCCGATCCCGCCTTGATCTTTTCGCCCCCTCTTCACCTCTCTAAAAAGACTCGCCCTGCACCTTCCTCTCTCGGTCCTTCCGAGGGTGATACCCTTGATGCCATCGTCGCGTTCATAAAGAACACGGCTCCCTTGTCTTCCCCTCCTACCTCCTTGCCCCCTTCCCTCTCGGCCTCTCCTATCCAGGTCGTGGCTTCTGTTCGCCCCGCTCCCAAGCACCTCCCTCCTACCCCGACTGCCCCTCCTCCACCTTCTTCCTCTGCTGTCTCCCCTTCCCGACCCCTCCTCCAGCCCCTTCTCCCCCCTCTGCCCCCGGCGCTCCGTCCTCTCCCCCTTCCCCACTTTACTCTCCCTTCCCCCCCTCGTCCTACCCCGTCTGCTTCTCCTCCACCTTCCTCTGCTGCCCGATCTCTCCTCTCGCTTCCTCTACCGCCTGGTTACTCCCGTACCGATCTCCTCTCTCAACCTTCTCCCTCTCCCCCTACCTCGCCCGCTCCTGACCCTCTTCCTTCTTCCTTGCCTTCTTATGGATGTGGACCCAGTCCTTTACCTCCTGCGAACGCTCCTCCCTCAGCTACCCCTATTCCAAATCTTATTCCCTACTGATCATGTCTCTCCATGCCATCAACTTTCTTCATCTGATCTAACCCCTACCCGACCCTCACCCCCAAGTCCTGCTACCCAACCCTACTATCTAACCCTACTACCCCAATAGTGCCATATGGCCTTTGTTGCCTGGCACATTTACCTCCCCCACATTACAATTATAAATCCAAAGAATGTAAATGGTCTATAGAAACCCTAGGCCTATATTAAATATGAACTCTAGTGATATGGGTTAAAATCCAGGAAATTACAAATCCCTAGTTATTAAATTTCGTTTTCGCCCACATCATGGATGGATAGATTGACCAGGATCTAACCCTATTAAATCATTCAACATTAGTAGTCATTTGCATAAGTGAAGATTATGAAATCCCCATGTGAAAATGGCCAATGAAAAAGTAAGGTTGTTATTGAGTTGATGCATCAAAATTTTTTTTTTGAATTTCAAGGTGAAATAAGGCTAGCTAAGCTAAAGGATTATTTTCTCATAAAAAAGAGAACTTAATTAATACTTCAAGTAACTATAAAGACTACATCCTTGGTCATCATATTTTTTTGTTTTGCTTGCTAAACATGTTAATATAATGTTAATTACTTTCTGTGAAAATTGACCCAGCAAGTGCATACTTTTGCAATTACAACATATCTATCTTCATCATATAAAGTATTCATGAAAAACAGGTCCTTCTGGATATCTTAAAGTTTTTATGTTGTTCAGACACTGAAAGAAATGCTTTGATAAGCAATACTTATTAGAGACGATAAGTGTAGTATTGTAGTTGTTGTTTGTGGCAACGATGATCCTTGAGATCTTATATATGCCCTGGTGGAATCCTGTGAGAGTATCACAGGCTAGAAAGCTGTCTTGTCTTCTTGAGGCAGGGACAAGTGAGGCGGATGACGTCTGGTCGCCAGGAGCGGTGAATGTTTGCCGCCGCGAGCAAGGTGTGCAGGGCAGGGCAGGTCGAATATGGTGACGTTCAAGGCTTGCAGGAATACACCTTCAGAAGAATCGGCGGGAGGCTGTTGTTATTGTTGTTTAGGGTTGTGATGGACTCCAAAGTCCCCCTCCCTCTGCGCATGCGCAGAAGGCGATTTTGCTGCCAGCCGCACGACTCAGTCTTCTGAGCGGGGCTATAAATTTGTAAACACTAAACAGTAAACACAGTTGCACTGCTGCTTCGATGCCATCTTCCGCTTTGCTCTCCCGCTCTTCCTGTCTCCCGTCTTTCTTCTCCCTTCTTTTTTTTTTTTTTCTCTCTCTCTCTCTCTCTCTCTCTCTCTCTCTCTCTCTCTCTCTCTCTCTCTCTCTCTCTCTCTCTCTCTCTCTCTCTCTCTCTCTCTCTCTCTCTCTCTCTCTCTCTCTCTCTCTCTCTCTCTCTCTCTCTCTCTCTCTCTCTCTCTCTTTTACGTATGTATATAAATACGAATGTTAACTATACCATGTTTATACTGTTACATACGCACTATAACCTCTCCACCTCACGCCACCTCCCCGTCCACAACGACCCTCCGCTCCCCACCATCACAGTCATTCAATCGTCAGCCACCGCTGCCCCTCCGTCATCGTTCCCTTGCTTCACTGTTTCACCGAAGCTCCACGTCATCACCCCGTTGCTTCGCTGCCTCGCCATCAACCCTGCTTCACCTCCTCACGAGCCGGTTCGACTCGTGCCTCGACCTCTCATGCGAGGCGATGCATATATCCGGCCGTCCTCCGTCGAGTCAGTCTTCCCCAGCCCACAGTCTTGAGAAGGTTCTTGCCTACCTTCTACGGGTGGGTCGTTTGAGACTCCTCCAAGCTCCCTGGTGAACGACTGAGACGTACTTGGCCGACCTTCACGCCTTTTCCTGCCATACTGGGTGACATAACTTATTCCCTTCCCCCTCTGTTAGGTTATTAATAGTACTTGTGCTAGGTTAGTTTAGGTCCCCCATTAATTAGTTCTACAATTTATTAGTGTTATTATTTGCTCGTGTCTTTTCTGATGCCATCCTTTATTGTTTTGTTACTAATGTAAGTTAGAAATTAAATAAGTTTGTTATTCAACTTAATTATTTATTCATTCGAACCTGCAGTCTTGTAACTTGCCTCACAGCGTTACAAATGGCGACCGTGACAGGACGCACCCAGTAGTCAGTTAGGAAGTAGGTCATACAAGTCGTTCAACCGTAACTACTTATTCTCTCCTCATATATTTCAATTTGTGGCATCCTCTAATGAGTAGTTACCGTGCGTCATTTTAAGCACAAGTACAATTAATCCATCCTCGGTGTGTCTCAGGCAAGTACATTCACTCATTCACATGGATATTGTACCATCTCGGGACATATGAATATTTCAGTGTTCGCTCAAATCTTGACTCAAGCCTCGTTAACCCTTTATGTTAACAATCTCTCGCGGGTTTTGTGATTGACGTTTATTCTCATTTGCAAAGCACGTTCCTCCTGAGTGAAACACTCGTTAAGATTTAATTCGGTTCACGTGTCAATACTACCAGGAGTGTTGATTACGTTCCTCGCCACTTCATTTATTTCTCGTCCCATATAACCGATATTGATTCTTAACTTCATCCATCTAAAATTCTCTACGTAATTTTTTCATCATAGCGAATCGTCCTTTCGACCTTGAAGAATTCGTACAGAATCCAACTATTGATCCATTGCAGAACATCCGCAAGAAGGATTGGGCTGATATAGCCAAATATTATGACATTCCGGTCACTACTTCTTTGCGGAAGGAGCAACTTAAAAATATAGTGGTCGAAAAGTTAGTTGAAGGTAGATTATTACCTGAGGTAGCCATTCAAACTCTAACCCCAGCAGGTCTCCCGACTCAACCTAGTTCCCCAGAACCTCAAACTGAATGTGTGACCGTAGCATTGGACGCTGACCAAGTGTTCGAGTTGGAGAAACTTAGGTACCTCATGGAGAAGGAGGTCAAACTAGCTACAATACAAAGTGAGAGAGAGATAGCTACAATACAAAGTGAGAGAGAAAGACAACAAATAGATAAGGAAATAAGATTAGCTCAAATAGCTGCTGAGGAAAAGAAAACTCAGGTAGAGTTGCAAGAAAGACTCAGTAGGGAGGAGGAAGAGAAAAAAAGACGAGACAAAGAAGCGCGGCGACTCAAACCTAGTGAAACGTCACATCTCTTGCCCGTGTTCGTTGAAGATGACGTAGACAGTTATTTCAGGACTTTTGAGAAAATAGCTGAACAACACGAGTGGCCTGAAAACAAGTGGTTATCAATACTTGTTCCCAAACTAGTAGGCAAAGCTTATAAAGTCTACGCCTCAGCAGACAAGGAAAGTAGTTATGAAACCATTAAGACAATCATACTTAGAGCTTATAGCGTGACTCCTGATAGTTACAGACAACAGTTTCGTAATCTTAGAAAGGGATTTGATCAAACCTATACAGAGTTTACTCAGGAGTTAAAGAGATTGTTCAAGAAGTGGTTGGAGGCCACAGAAACTAAAGATTACAATGATCTAATCAACTTGATGGTACTCGAGCAGTTCAAGTCCGAATTACCATTCTTTATTCTGAGACACATCGAGGAGCAGAGGGGGAGGGACGTAGTGAAGGCGGCAGGTCTCGCAGATGCACATGATTTGTTAGTTCAGTCGGTCAACAGTGCGCATGGAGATTCTCGCAAAACTGTACGAACATCCTCAGACGTCACGTTTAAGCCTAATAAGCCGAGGACTCCTTATCAGAATCCAGGTGGAGATTCAAAATACTGTTTGTATTGTAAGAAGCCCGGACATCTTATTCAGAACTGTAAACATCCAGGTTGTAAGGTGTCCAAGCAGTCTGTCTTTAACTCTCAACTGCCTGCCAAACCAGTGTTATCTATAACCACAATTTCTGGCTCTGAGATCTTTGAGCCATATAAGAGGCCAGGCACCGTGTCGGTACCTAACACCAACATTAAATACCCAGTTAACATCTTACGTGATACAGGTGCCGGAACTTCCATGATCCAAGAAAGTTGTTTGCCAAATGTGAAAGTTGCATACACTGGAGAAAAAAGTATAGCCGTAGCCTTAGGAGTTCAAAGGTCATGTCCTGTTGCTGAAATATACCTAGAGTCCCCTATTTATACAGGATTATTGAAAGTTCTGGTAACTAACCAATCCTTTGAGGTACCAAACACCCAAGTGCTGATAGGAAATGAGGTGAAAGGATGCTCCCAAGTAATACAAATCCCCTTAGTTGTTGAAAAACCAATTGAAACACCTGAAACTGTTGATCCAGAAGTTTTCCCTGTCTGTGTTGTAACGCGCTCTCAGGCGCGTAATCCATCTCCCCCTGTACAAGTGCCTTCAGATAATTTATATGATAACATCTTGTCCAAACCAGAATTGATAAAGGCACAGAAATCAGATCTTTCCTTAGCTCCCCTTAGACATTCAGTGACAGATGACCAAACGAGCAAGACTCCTTACTTCTACCACAACGATGGTGTTTTGATGAGAGCTTTTCGCCCTGCCCATTTACCGCCTTCAGATACCTGGGCGGAAACTCACCAAGTAGTAGTACCCCAATCAATTAGGGAAGAGATAATTAAATTAGCTCATGATGGACAAGCTGGTCATCTAGGAATGAAGAAAACTTATTCTAAGATCATGATGCATTTCTTTTGGCCAGGAATGCGCAAACAAATCTCTAATTATATCAAATCTTGCCATGTGTGCCAGGTAGTGGGTAATCTAAACCAAGTAATCCCCCAGGCCCCTCTAAACCCTATTTCTGTCCCAGAAGAACCTTTCTCTAAAGTAGTAATTGATTGTGTGGGACCTCTACCTAAAACCAGGAAAGGTAATGAATATTTACTCACCATTATGGATCCTACTACCCGTTACCCAGAAGCCATTCCTATTAAGAACATCTCAGCCAAAACAATTGTAAGACATTTATCACACTTCTTCACAGCTGTAGGCCTACCTATTGAAATCCAGTCTGACAGAGGCTCAAATTTCACTAGTAACTTGTTTGAAGAGATTGTCCGAGAGTTAAATATCCACCATGTAATGTCCTCCGCTTATAGGCCTCATCTCATAAAGAAATATGTAAGAAGGACGCCTGAGGATGATTCAAAAGCAAAGGCAGTGTTAAACATCAATGTAAGGAAAGAGTCCACTACTCATGAGTCAGACACTACAAATACTGAGATTCCTTCCCCCCAAGGAAACCCACCAAATAGTGAAGTGTTACGAGACCTTCCCAAGTACCTAAATCTAGATCCCAATGATGATGTCGCTATCTTAATCAGACAGTTTCCCTCTATAACTGCTGACACACCTGGATCTTGTAACATCCTATCTCATGATATTGAACTTGTTAACCCACACCAAAAGCCTATCAGACAAGCTCCTTACAGGCTTAATCCATACAAGTCTAAGATCATGGAAAGGGAAGTTCAGTATTTACTAGATAATAAATTAGCCGAGCCAAGCATTTCTCCTTGGGCTTCACCCTGCATCTTGGTACCTAAACCTGACGGCTCTTTTAGATTATGTACTGACTTTAGAAAACTAAACAGTGTAACAGTCATGGACTCTTTCCCCCTACCTCTTGTTGAGGACTTAATAGATAGAGTAGGTAAGGCAGAGATTATTACCACCCTAGATCTCAACAAAGGCTACTGGCAGATCCCCCTTACTGATAGAGCCAAAAATGTTTCCTCCTTTATCACCCCCCAGGGCCTTTTCTCCTATACGGTCCTCAGCTTTGGCCTATGCAACGCAGCAGCTACCTTCCAGCGAGTAATGAACCAAGTCATCCGAGGACTCCCAGGCACGGCAGCATACATCGATGACTTGGTGGTGATGGCAAACACGAGGGAGGAGCACCTGACACGTCTACAAAGTCTCTTCACTCGTCTCTCCGAAGTCGGTCTCACTCTGAATCTGGCTAAATCAAAGTTCGGCAAAGGGACGGTTACATATTTGGGACATGCAGTGGGTAGTGGTTATGTAAGGCCAAAAGGGGCAAACATTGACGCCATCGTACACTTCCCTGTCCCGCAGAGTCGTCGCCAGGTGATGCAGTTTCTCGGTATGAGCGGTTACTACAGGAGATTCTGCCCAAACTTCTCCTCGGTAGCCGCACCTTTGACCGCTCTCACCAGCATCAAGAGGAACTTCGAGTGGACGCAGGAGACACAGCAGGCCTTCGATCACCTCAAAGCCTTTCTGTCCTCGTCCCCGGTCCTCCGAGCGCCGGACTACGCCAAGCCCTTCCACCTGTCAGTGGATGCCAGTGGGGTGGGAATCGGGGCCGTCCTCCGCCAACATCACGAAGACACTGACATTCTTCATCCGACGGCCTACTACTCCGCCCGACTGAAGCCCCACGAAATCTCTTACTCCACCATCGAGAAGGAGGCTCTGGCGATGGTGAAGGCTCTGAAAAGGTTCGAGTGCTACCTCCTCCACCATCCCGAGGTAGTCACCATCTACTCGGATCACAACCCACTCACCTTCATTCAGCAAGCCAGACTCAAAAACCAACGCATCATGCGGTGGGCCCTCCTCTTGCAAGAATATAACATCTCTGTAAAACACGTAAGGGGAGTCGACAACACCTTGGCGGATTGTCTCTCCCGATCAGCACCAGAGGGAGACTACCTCCGCCATACCTGAGGCTCTGTCGGAGGTCTTTGTCAGGGGGGTATTGTTACGTACGCACTATAACCTCTCCACCTCACGCCACCTCCCCGTCCACAACGACCCTCCGCTCCCCACCATCACAGTCATTCAATCGTCAGCCACCGCTGCCCCTCCGTCATCGTTCCCTTGCTTCACTGTTTCACCGAAGCTCCACGTCATCACCCCGTTGCTTCGCTGCCTCGCCATCAACCCTGCTTCACCTCCTCACGAGCCGGTTCGTCTCGTGCCTCGACCTCTCATGCGAGGCGATGCATATATCCGGCCGTCCTCCGTCGAGTCAGTCTTCCCCAGCCCACAGTCTTGAGAAGGTTCTTGCCTACCTTCTACGGGTGGGTCGTTTGAGACTCCTCCAAGCTCCCTGGTAAACGACTGAGACGTACTTGGCCGACCTTCACGCCTTTTCCTGCCATACTGGGTGACATAACTTATTCCCTTCCCCCTCTGTTAGGTTATTAATAGTACTTGTGCTAGGTTAGTTTAGGTCCCCCATTAATTAGTTCTACAATTTATTAGTGTTATTATTTGCTCGTGTCTTTTCTGATGCCATCCTTTATTGTTTTGTTACTAATGTAAGTTAGAAATTAAATAAGTTTGTTATTCAACTTAATTATTTATTCATTCGAACCTGCAGTCTTGTAACCTGCCTCACAGCGTTACAATACCCATACCTTTATTGTTTTTTAGTGTATGGAACAAGGAAAATATACGTAACAATATCCTTATTATGGAAATGAGAGAGAGAGAGAGAGAGAGAGAGAGAGAGAGAGAGAGAGAGAGAGAGAGAGAGAGAGAGAGAGAGAGAGAGAGAGAGAGAGAGAGAGAGAGAGAGAGAGAGAGAGAGAGAGAGAGAGAGAGAGAGAGAGAGAGAGAGAGAGAGAGAGAGAGAGAGAGAGAGAGAGAGAGAGAGAGAGAGAGAGAGAGAGAGAGAGAGAGAGAGAGAGAGAGAGAGAGAGAGAGAGAGAGAGATGTATCGGATTAGATGTTTTGCCTCCCGTAGCCACCAATTGTATCGGAATAGAATGTGTTTGGTACCGGGCCTGGTCACCGCGTGGCTTGGAAGAGTAGAGGTAGCGTGGATGATACTGGAGGTCTTGTTGAAACACACACGGCTTGATATAGATGATATATTGAAAACACACTTGATGTAGATATAGAAATATACAGTGACTATGAAACCTTAGCCTGCCTTGAGAGAGATGACGAAACGACTTGTTGATGGTGGTAGCGAGCTGAGAGATGATGAGCTACTTGACAGAGTCGAGGCCGCGAGAGAAGTGAGAATGAGAAGCAGGTGCTGGCGGGCGACTGGGAGTAAGAGTGGGTGGAGCCAAGGGGTCGCGTGGTTAAAAATGCGCGACTATGATTAGCCTGAGTTGACCTGTGATGACGTCAAACTCACAGAGCGTTCCTGATTGGAAGCGGCACGTGTGGCCTCTGACTGGCATGTGAATTCTAGGGGGGGAATGGAAAATTCCCTTACCTACACACACTCTCTCTCTCGGCTAAACACAATGAATATCTTAAAACTAATTAACAATGATATACAGATATGATATGATACAAATACTTCCCCCTTGGAAGCATACGTCCTCGTATGTCGAGCTAAAGAGTGGCGGTCTTGGACTTTGGTGAACACGATGTCACCAACCTCGATGTCGTGCGGTTTAGCGCGCTGATGCTGTTTATGCAGCATGGATTCCTGAGAGGCGGTAAGTCTGTCACGGACGGACATATGAATGCGCTGGAAAGCTGAAACGCGATTCTGAACATAATCGTCAACGTTGTATAGAGGACGAGGGTCAGAGGAGAGAAACTCATATGGGAGTCTTTTGTCAGAGCCATATAAAATGAAATGTGGAGACTCGTTGATCGATGAGTGAATCGCAGCGTTAAGAGAGCAGGCGACTAGGGGAATGTGATCATCCCATGAAGAGCTTGAATTGGCAATGAAGCGTAAGATGTCGAGAATTCGACGGTTTGCTCTCTCGACTTTTCCGTTCGCTTGAGGGGAATATGGAACAATGTTGCACTTTTTAATTTGAAATGGCTCGCAAACAGCTTTGAGGATGGCATTGTTGAATTCGGTGCCATTATCTGATAGAAGTACTTTAGGAGATGCATACCGGCATATGACTTCATCTATCAGTGCTCGTGCAACTGAACGTGCAGATTTGTCTTTGAGAAGAACCAAGATGCTGAAGCGTGAAAAACTATCGATACAGACGAGCAAATAGGGAAAACCGTTCTCCGTCAGAGGGAGTTTCAAAATATCGACTGACAGACTGTCCCAAGGAGCATGAGGGATAGGATATGGGAGGTTCGGAGACTCATGATGGAGAGAGGGACGATGCTCAGCGCATGAAGCGCATAAGAGATAATGACGGGTGATGTCTTTCCTCATGGAAGGCCAGAAATATGATCTTTGAGCCTGTTTGAATGCTCTATCTTTGCCTGGATGACCGGCAAGAGGGGAGTCATGAACGTGATACAAGATAATAGGGACAAGAGCTTCTGGAATGACAAGCTGAGATGCATGATGTAATGAATCGTCCTCAGAAATGACAGAACTAGATTTATAGAGGACATCGTCTCGAAGCAAAAAGGAATCTGGGGAGAATGGCAAGCTTGGAAGGTTACTGGCATCACCTGATTCAAGATAATAAATGAGACGTTTGCAGAATTGATCAGACCTTTGAAGGGATTTGACTTCCTCAAGAGTGGGGAGTGACTGTGAGGTTGTGAGCAGACTGACAGGAGTAACATGACGGGACAGAGTGTCAGCGATAGAATTAGCTTTACCTGGGATGTACGTGAATGAAGGATTGTACTCTTGAACAGTGAGTTGCCAACGGGCAAATTTTCCGGTTAAACTGGTTCCTTTGAATAACTCTGTGACAGCAAAATGATCGGTTAGAACGTGGATCTTATATCCGAGTATGATGTCTCTGAAGTGACGAAGAGACCAAACGACTGCGAGAGCTTCCCGGTGAGTGACACTGTAGTTGCGCTCAGCAGCATTGAGCAGACGACTGGCAAAGGCAACTGCGCGTGATTTACCATTTTCATCTCGTTGCATGAGGACAGAACCGATACCGATGTTTGATGCGTCAGTGCAAAGAATAAACTCCTTATTGAAATTAGGAAATGCGAGGACAGGAGCGTTGCATAAGGCTTGCTTGAGGGTAGCGAATGCTTTCTCGCACTCGTCCGTCCTTGCGAATGTTACATTCTTTTTAAACAATGATGTGAGAGGTTGAGTGATTTTACTGAAATCTTTGATAAATTGCCGATAAAATCCCGCAAGGCCAATGAAACTACGAACGTCATCAGCAGAACTAGGAGTAGGAAACTGTGATATCGCATGAATTTTATCGTCAAGAGTGTGGATGCCATTTTTGTCAACCTTGTGGCCTAAGAATTTGATTTCACGTTTGAGGAACTGACATTTACTGAGTTTAAGAGTTAACCCAGCCTTTGCAAAACATGACAGAACGTCTGAGATGGTTTCGAGGTGTTCGGGAAGGTCGTTTGATGCGACTATCACATCGTCTAAGTAACAAAACACCGAAGAGCCTAAGAGGCCAGAGAGAACTGAGTTCATGAGACGCATGAAAGTTAAGGGACTATTACGTAAACCCATGGCAATACGTTTGAAAGCGTACTGGCCAGATGATGTGGTGAAAGCAGTGTAGTGCCGTGAACTTTCTTCTAGCTCGACCTGGAAGAAACCAGACTGAAGGTCGAGGGTGGAAAATACACTGTTTGAATCACCTATTGACTGGAGAAGATCAGACAAGATTGGCATAGGGAATCGATCGGGTATCGTCGCGGCGTTTAAACCACGGAAATCGACAACTACTCTCCACTCACCATTGGACTTAGGAACTAGAAACAGCGGGGCATTGAATGGTGATGCCGCTGGCTCTATGATATCCTCGTCCAGCATGCTTCTGACAGCGTCGTCCATTAACGTCCTGCGGCTGTGTGAGATGCGATAAGCCGGGACGTAGATGGGTGTCGAGCCTGGGGTGAGGTGGATGGAATGACGAACAGCATCGGTCTTGCCCAGAGGTTCACCCGGAAAAGAGACACATGACCTGAAAGTCGATAAGAGGGCAAGTAAATCTGTTTTTGTTTCAGGAAAATCAACATCACCAATATGCTGGTCAAGAAGAGGAGGAGGAGAATCTGAGGCAATTGGTGAAGACATGGATGTGTGACAAGGAGATGAGGTGACAGGGGTGACAGGGGCAGGATAAGGGAGAACTTCGCCTAAAGTCACGCCAGATTGAAGGGATATAGGGTGATTCGTGAAATTCTGAATGGCAATACAGCAAGAACTATCCTTGTCTAGGGTTGAAAGAACTGACTCGAGAGCGACACCATTCACTCGGGCAGAGTCGGGCAAACATAAGATGTCTGTCCCGGGGGGCACACCTTTGACGACGACGCGCACCAAACAGAGGTGGGTCTGTGTGACTACCACAGATGAGGTCAACACAGCTTTCCTGAGTTTGGTGTTTGAGAGGACGTCAGACAGTGTTGTAGGAGAAGAGGGATTGTCGGTGTCGCTGTGCAGCGCTTCGCTAGACGAGTCGGCTGGCGTAGATGATAAGACAGGATCAGGGATTGCTGAGGGTGTCTCGAGCGATGAGGGAGGGACATGAGATGAGTCCTGAGAAGGCGTGTGCATGACAACGTAGACATCAGATGGTGGCGGTGACTCAGGGAAGGGTGAGGCAGAGATGAAGGTGCCATTCTGGGCGATTTGATGAATAGAAGGAAAAAGTGAGATGTTGAAGTGAGACATTGTATGGTATCCTATCAATATTTCAGCTGCAAAACATACATCATCCATGACATAGAAAAAATCTGAGATAGAAGGTTCAAGTGGAGACAAACAGATACTGAGGAGAACCTTTCTATGAGGTATGACAACGTTTCCAGAAATACCACTAACAGTGATGTCTGGTGGATAACTCTGAAACTTGTGCCTTGAGGCGGCAGCGAGTTTTTCAAAAACATGAGTTTTAATGATGTTGGCTGAGGCACCAGAATCGAAAATTGCACGGCATTTGTGAGAGGCTAATTTGACGTCAGCAGTCAGACCTTGGAAAAATCCGGAGGATTTAACAGGGACACATGGGAGAGGCACTGTCTGTGCATCCGCGAAAACAACACGTTTATGAGATGACTTACTACCTGCGGTCTTTAGAATGGACTTGAGTGTTACCGAGGAGGTGCGAGGCTCTGGCGCGAATCGTTTCCCGAAGATTGAGAAGACTGCATTTGTTGCTGGAAAAGGCGACATTCCTCAAGTGAGTGACCGCGTTTATTATGAAGGGAGCAGAAGGCATTACTGTTGAATTTATGATAACCTTTTTCGTCAAGCATTACTCGACAGTCCGCTGAGACGTGACCTTTGAGTCCACATCGGTAACATGTTACCTTTCTCGAGTCACGGGAGGATGAACGGTGACGAGAATGAGAGCGTTGATCAGAACGTGACAAATGAGTGTTTGACGGTGGAGATAGGCTCTGAGGGGAGGAGCTTCGGTACTGAGAAAATGGGGGCTTGATTAAGGAATGCGGGGACTGAACTAAACTTACTGGCTGAGGAACAGGTGGCGATTTCTCTGATATTTTCTTGCACAGATCATACAAGAAATCTTCCTTACTGAAATTAATGTCGCTTGCAACGGTGAAGGTTGGTGAATCGAGCTGAACAAGGAACAGGAAATACGACATAAGGCGTTTGAAATCAGTAGAAGATATTTTATTGTTTGCGTCAATCCACTGAGAGGATTTCATTTGATCTGTTAACTCGGCACTGAGAGAGGATGCAATATTATCTGCCTTATACACATCATGAGTAGAACGAGCAATATTAGTGAGAGTTTGAGCAATTTTGAGGAAGGAATGAGTTGCACCCAATTTTGAGTGACCAGAGAAATGAGAGATTAATGCTGTGGTGAGTTCATCGTATATAGAAAAACTGAGGAATTTATCGGTTTTTATGAGTTTTCCCGCAAGACTAGATGGGTCATGACAAATCTGTGATTTTAAAATGGCTAATTTTTCCACATCAGAATGAGCTGAGCGACGTGTACATTCATCATTTACACGCCGGACAAAGGCTTGGACTGATTCAGAGTTAGTACCAGAAAAAGGAGGAATTGAGACATTATCAGATATGAGAGTAACCTGAGGTGTGGGTATGTGAGGTGACTGGTCGTTGGACATCGTGAGGGAAATAGTGCTCACGTTGAGGAAACACACAAGAAAACAGAGAAACACTGAGTGTACACAAAAAATGTAGAATAACTAGCACAATAAAGAGAACAA
This sequence comes from Cancer borealis, assembly GCA_036785275.1. NCBI lineage: Eukaryota > Metazoa > Arthropoda > Malacostraca > Decapoda > Cancridae > Cancer > Cancer borealis. Next base: position 42,490 of record JAXIVD010003682.1, read on the forward strand.
TATAATAAGAACTAAGGTACTTAACTAGCAGAGGACCAAGGAGGTGGAACACGTGGGCGCTGACTGGTCACGTGGTGAATGGGCGTATTTCTGGGCTGCGACACGTGGTGAAGAGCGATGGGAGTCTTGAGGGCGGAGACACGTGGTGAGGGCGTGGAGAACTTGTTTGAGGGGCCACGTGGTGATGGGTGATGACCGTCTTGAAGGCGCCACGTGGTGATGCGTGGGCAGCGAAGATGGCGCGCCGCGAACAAAATGGAGGTAGAGGTGATGGGCGTCTTGAACAGCAGGGCGAGGAGGCTTGTACTCACTCGGAACAGATGCTACTGCAGAAGGGCGACGAAGGAAGCGACTGCAGGGCGTAGAGGAGAACACGAGGTGGCCGAGGCAAGGGCGTGTGTGTAGAGTCACTTACTGGCAGAACGTTGCACGTGGTGAGGATAGAGACTTGATGACGGAGGAGGCTGAATCTTGATAATTCGTCGCTTGGAAAAACGAATCCCACCGCTGCCACCAATTGTATCGGATTAGATGTTTTGCCTCCCGTAGCCACCAATTGTATCGGAATAGAATGTGTTTGGTACCGGGCCTGGTCACCGCGTGGCTTGGAAGAGTAGAGGTAGCGTGGATGATACTGGAGGTCTTGTTGAAACACACACGGCTTGATATAGATGATATATTGAAAACACACTTGATGTAGATATAGAAATATACAGTGACTATGAAACCTTAGCCTGCCTTGAGAGAGATGACGAAACGACTTGTTGATGGTGGTAGCGAGCTGAGAGATGATGAGCTACTTGACAGAGTCGAGGCCGCGAGAGAAGTGAGAATGAGAAGCAGGTGTTGGCGGGCGACTGGGAGTGGGTGGAGCCAAGGGGTCGCGCGGTTAAAAATGCGCGACTATGATTGGCCTGAGTTGACCTGTGATGACGTTAAACTCACAGAGCGTTCCTGATTGGAAGCGGCACGTGTGGCCTCTGACTGGCATGTGAATTCTAGGGGGGGAATGGAAAATTCCCTTACCCGCAC
>JAXIVD010003683.1:0-10000 GCA_036785275.1 Cancer borealis
ATGAGGAGAACAGACCAGGTGTCGAGTGGTGTAAACAAGGGTGAGGTGAAGGCCTCTTAATTTACACCCTTCCTGTGGTGCTTTGGTTTACCCCTTAAACCTACCTTTACACACTTTCCGTTCGGCTGAGAAAAAACAACGTCGAGCTGACCTATTATCTTCTTTCCAGGACCGAAACGCCTGGATAAAACTATGGTAGAGGTTCAGATTTTTTAGTCTTTCTTTCGCTCTTTTCAATTTATTTTTTTCTCTCTCGTTTCTCGAACGAACCGAACGAAAACACTTTTTCTCGTCCTTTACTAGCTAAAGTTCCTTTAGCCTCACAGAAACACGCAACGCCTTTCCCGTTTCATTCGAGAAAAACAAAAATATCTTCATTCTTTATTAACTCGCCCCTTCAGCATCGCACAACAAGTGATGAGTGTCAATTAATCTATGAAATCAACTACAATGAATGATAATAACCAAACACACTTGTCGAACCTAAGCTAACTTTGTCCCACTTTCACTGCATGAGACAATAGGCAATTTTCAATAGTCATTGCAAACAACTTACGCTTTTCTACATTTCTAAGATGCTCGTATCCTTCACAACCTTAAATTATTGCGCGCTTTTTTAATACATTTACCTAGACACTTCACACTAATAATCTTCTGACCAGAAACCTATCCCAAGGTTTGATACACTCTCTATGGTTATCCATGCAAGATATTTCTGATGTACCAAATGCATTGATGTGTGTTATACTAAACATAGAATATTTTGTACAATCAGTGTCTAGAACTCACTCTCTCCAACTCACACACATCACACCTCACTCACATCTCTCCTCCATCTCTCCTCACTACACACACACACCACACATCACTCTCACATCTCTCTCACCTCACACTCACTTCACACACTCACAACCATGTGTCTGAGTGTCTGTCTATGAATGTGACATACTGTCCTGTCTGTCATTAAGATCCGTGTTGAGTGACACTAGAAGAACACACATATTGAAGATAGCAGGGTAGACACCCCAATATGAGGAGATGGTAGTTGAGTGTGCAATAGAATACAATATACTACCCACAGGAACTGATAATAGCAATACCAAGTACGAATAGGTTAACGCTACAGAATCTATAGTTATCAAGTGACAACCTTAGTATTATTTCTTAGCTCACCGTCCCAGACCAAACCTCAGCATGTAACTTAGTCTCCCTCTTACAGACAAGACACACTGACCTAATAGTAAGTCACCACAGATTGCGGCACAGCCTCAACTCTTAACCTCCTACACCCCTACTAACATCAACACTCTCTATATCTTGATGAATCCATTAAACATTCACATACCCAAAGTATGAGTCTAGCTTAGTTCCTCTTACATCACTTAACGAGTACAAACTGAGCCTCCGAAACAGAAAATACAACAGAACTACTATCAATCACGAGGCAGACCCGTTTAGCTACAATATTCTATAATATCTACTTAATAGAGACAGCAAAGTGGAAGGTTTCTCTCCACCCACCTCTCCCTCTAGCCGAAGCCGAAGAAGAGGAAGCAATATCATGGTAGTATGGAAAAACTATCAAGGAATTTGTATAGGAAAGTGAGAAAACGACCCTTAGCACGACCCTTACAGACGCTTATCACACCTCACCTATCAGTCATTACAGCACATTTAAGTAGTTGATATACCCAACCACACATTATTCAAGTAAACGCCTCTGTAGTGTAGCAATTGTCTTAGTTATCAATAAAACCTTAATCCTCATGTTCGTGTTGTCGCCAATGCAAGTAACTCACATCTTGTCTAGTTTTATGTTCCTCCTTGTGTACAGAGGCGCGGGAAGGTAGACTGTAGTGTTGTGGGTGTCAAGGTCGATTCTTTGTCCCCAAGGTAAGATGTCTTAATTCCCTCCCACTCCAGAAGTTCAAAGGAGCAGGACTTTTGTGTCGAAGGTCATGGCCATAGTTCTACCTTCTGGGTGTCTTTATCTCAACTGCTTCTCTTTCTTTACCTTCATGTTATTTTTTCTCTTTCTTTTACGACCTTTCTCTCTACTTTTTTCTCTTGTTCTCAAGTCAGCGCTTGAGAGAAAAACGTCCTCTCCTCACAGATATTGTCTCCCGGAGGAGGAGGAGGAGGAGGAGGAGGAGGAGGATTGCAAAGGAATACAAACAGCAGCAGAACTATAGGTCCTAGTTGGCTGTTTTATTTCACCTATCCCTCCAGCCGAAACTGGCCGGAAAAAAGGCGATACCATGTAGTATTGAGTAAGAGGAAGAGGAGGAGGAGGAGGAGGAAGAGGAGGAGGAGGCAGTGAATGACATGACGGTATGAATGAGTTGGGAATTAAGCTGATGGAAGGAAGAAAAAGAAACCCGCCAGATGAGATTCGAAGAAACTTTGATGAAATGATGTGTAAAAGTGGAAAAAGAAGAAAGAAAGAAAGGAAGAAATACAATAAAAAAAAAACTGCTCGCCATAAATAAGACAAGCTTCGCCTTTCCTCGTCCCTTGAGTCCTCGTTTCACCTTTCTTGTTCCTCTCAGCAACAAGGTCGCCACAAAGCACCATTGCGACACCGTAATCTATCGGCGTTAAATTATATGTATCTTCGTTCCGTCAACAGCCTTCTATCTTCCATTTCCTCTGGCATCCATAAATGAATGTAAATACCTTTCCCGAGCCGCCTATTCTTCTCCGAAATGTCTTCGTTTGGGGAGCACCGAATTTTTTTTAACGCTCATCCTCTTTCCAACCTTACTCCTCTTACCTGCCATAACATCTCCGGCCTAGGTATGTTGAAAAGAAAACTTTTTATGTACCAACTTCACATGACCTCAACCCTCATTCTTTTCTCCCTCTTTTGTTTCTTAATGTCTACTGAACCTTATTTTTTTTCCCCTCAAAAAATGAAAATTATATTGATTAATCACCTTCATCTCTCTCTCTCTCTCTCTCTCTCTCTCTCTCTCTCTCTCTCTCTCTCTCTCTCTCTCTCTCTCTCTCTCTCTCTCTCTCTCTCTCTCTCTCTCCCCCCCCCCCGATGCATTTGAAACTTTTCATTGTAGTTTTCACGGTTCCTCTTGATGTTCGGTTCTCTTTCTAATTGCTTAAATTTTTCTTTCTAATTCAATTTTTCTTTTTCCCTTATATAAGTCTTTATCGTCTACTTAACATTACTTTCTCCTCCCTCCACATAATATTTACCTAACAATTAATCACGCGAACCACTCCACAACATCTTTACACCTTCTCTCATCCTTCTTATGATAAACTACAATGACCCAAAAACTCGGCTCGCACTGCCACGCCCTCCCGTTACACTTTAGACAGAAAGAGAGGGGAGAGGCACCAGGATTTATGATAATATCCAGAAGGCTGATCCATCTTTCAGGCCGCCTGAGAGAGGACGGAAGACAGGGTGGTGGGAGGGAGGGAGGGAGAGAGGCGTGTGTGGGAATGTAGAGTAGAAAGGTTGAAGGGAAAGTGAGAGTGATGACCATAAAACAGTAAGGAAGAGGATGAAGGGAACAGGTGATTGCTATGGAAGAAATTATGTAGTGGGTTGAAGGGTAATCATAAGAGGAGGAGAGGAGCAAGGTGACGAGGAAGCATCACCAGAGGATGTTAGTGTTTATTGAGCACAATTAACATTCATGAATGCAAGGGATTAATGCAGAAAATCGTTCATGTTATAAGAATCCCATTCCAAGGCAGGTGTAATAAGTTTGTTGGAAGCAAATACCGTCCATATGTATCAGAATGCCTTGTGTGAATGTTAAATTAAACAGCAAATTTGCTCGTCATTTTTCTCCCACAAAGCATCAATATAGATGGAAATAGATGAAATGTTATATAATTATTTTTCAGCCTATCTGTTACCTATGACGTGTGATAAAATGTACTAAACAACTTATAAACCAGTTCCAATTACCGGAGATCACAGGAAACAGGAAATAGGACACGGTACCTGTCCGCCTAAGCAAACCTTGCTTTCCACCTTACTTCCTTTCCCACCTAGAGTATGCCGTGACCTACAGGAAACGAAAACAGGAAGATGGAAAAAAGAAGCCGGCTAACATAGGATGGTGACCAACAGAAAACTGGTAAGGAAGCAGGGAACTAACCGGCTTTTGTCACAGAATATCAAAACCATAAAAAATCAGATTACAGGTTCACAGGGGGTGTCCTTAGAATATTTAGTTATTGGTGAATTGGTAACTTTCTAGTTTAAATGAATATATACAGATGTAGCGGCCTTCACATCCATTCAATTCAGCTTCGTCCATTTGGGTGTAACCAGGGCATCAGCTCTAACATGGAGGCCCAACTGTATGGTTTGGTGAGTAGAAATTCTCTCGAATATAATGCAGTCTTAAAAAGCAGCTGATAGTTTGTTAGAGAGCATTTCTACTCACCAAAGCATACAGTTGGGCCTCCATGTTAGAGCTGATGCCCTGGTTACTTCCCAAATGGAAGAAGCTGAATTGAATTTTCCTGGAGGCCGCTACATCTGTATATATTCACTTAAACTAGCAGTTACCAATTCTTCAATATCTAGCGGGAAAATATTCTAAGGAAACCCCATGTGAGCCTGAAATCTGTTTCTCAATATACTATTTGTGTGTGTGTGTGTGTATAACACACACACACACACACACACACACACACACACACACACACACACACACACACACACACACACACACACACACCCACACACACACACACACAGTATTCCATCAGGTCATGTTTGGGTGTCTGACGAGGCCAGGACATCCCCGTCGCCTTGCCCAACACGCTTGTAGGGCGGAGCGCGGCGTGTTTGGGCAGGGCAGTGACGGAGCGCCAGAGTGGTACAGGGCGGGGCTTTGGTGCCAACACGAGTCTCGTCCTCCGTTAGGTAGTATCATGATGCAAGGTAGTGACGGATGACCACTGGTTTGAGTAGCTATGCATTTCCTCTCGCATTTACTACTTGCAGTTATAGTTTCCAAGATTTAGTTCTCTGTAGTTAGTTATTGCAAAAAGGAGAAAGCGCCACACATCTTAAGGACATATGGCCCATGGTAATCTAAAAGGTAAACGGTATAATGCAGGTTTTGTATTTGTTGTAGGAAAGAAATTAGATATTATTCTACATCTTCACCTGAATGCTCCGGAGATTTGAGTTATATGGTAACGTTACTTGATGCATTCTGAGAAGCTTTTCTAAAATACATTTCCGTCGCAAATTCTTAGTTTCTGAGATATTCAATGTGTTCTATGAGACCTTCTCCTCGAGAAGTAAAGTTTAGTTTGATTTAAACAATGTTCTGTTATTTGTCAATATAGATTAAAAGTTGGTTACGTTACGTTACGTTATGTTAATTCACAAGCTATTAAATGTTTTCTATGACAAAGTCGGTGGTTGGACGAGGTGCAGACGCCATTTTTGTTCGTAGCCACACGCCATTATGGTGCGGATGTAAAAAATTACCGGAAACTATGTTGTCTTAGTGGAAATGTGGTGATTCTGCACAAATATCATTAAGATGGGAAGGTCGAGATAGATGAGTTAAATGAGGGAAAGCTCGTGTAGCAGTCAGTGTAAGAAGAAAAAAGGAAAATGTCGGGTACAGAGATGGGGGTATTACAAGTCATACAGAGGGTCGGTGGGGAGTGTTATAACTTCATAACGAGTTATTCCTGCTTCAGTGACGGCCTGATTGCAGTGGAGGGAAGGCGTGTCCGTCTGGTGCTGAAACAATTACAGTACTACAAGGACGCAGCTGTCTGTTAAGTATTGTGACATTGAAACAGGAGAAGGTTGTTCGGAATTGGTTGTTACACACACACACTCACGCATTAATTATTCTACCATCAGGTCACGTTCGTGTTTCTGTCGGGGCCAGGAACATCCCCGTCGCCCCACCCGACACACTGGTAGGGCGGAGCGGAGCGGGGCTGCATCCTGCATCCTCCGTCAGGTAGTGTCGGAGGACCGGAGGACCGGACCACTGGTTTGGGTAACTTTCACTTTTTGGTCATTTATTTTCGATAATGGAAAAACTATGCTTTGTTTTAATTTTTGATGTATTGTTAACACCGCAGTTTGTTATTTATAATTATCACCCGAGCCACAAGGTATACATCTGAAATACTTGAACTATAACTGCAAGGACCAATTCATCAAAATAAAGTGAATCCATAATTATTACCCAAACCAGTGGGCACATTTCCTTCCCCCCCCTCCCACATTACAATTAATTAATTACCTTGCATCATGATACTACTACCTGACGGACGATGTCTGGTGACGGAAGGCAAGAAGCCCTGCTCCGCCCTACCAGTAGTGTGTTGGGGGTTATCAGGTGAGGTGGACGCCCGCTGCAGTCTTTTTCTTCGCTGCCGACTCATTCCTTCACAGGTAGGGGGGGCAATGCGGCTTGTGATTCTTTGAAAGGCATCATGATCCGCTAAGGCGAGATACAAAGAATATTGGCAATTCCAGCTTATTTTTTCCCTTAGTTCGGATCCTTAAAATTCATGGTCAAACAAAAACAAACAAAAGATTTAATAAATATTTATTTTCTTCGACATTGCAAAATCTACGCTCCACCTTGCTTTTAAATACCTCGAAGATTCTCCGGAGAACAAAGCAGCCGTTTTCCAAGGTAGAAAAATGTATTAAAAAAAAAAATTAAATTAATAATAATCATATACATCTGGGAGTCTCTCGGACTCTGAGAACACTGACGCTCATTAACTGGCAACACTACCAATCCGTGAGTCTGATACACAACGTTCAATACAAACAAACTGCAAGCAAGATAAGAAAGAGAACGGGCTGCAAGGGGCGTCGTCACAGGTCGTTGACGTCTCACACCGAAGCCGCCACAGCGACAGGAACTGAAAGTTCAGACGAGTCCATATTAATATATGTATATTAAGTGAAAATATATTGACTGACAACTAACTATTCTATAAAAAAAAAAAAAAAAAAAAACTATTTATTAGCCAAGTTAGGTTTATTTTATTTTTATATACATTACCTCTTCATATGAAATATGTATGTTACTTTTATTATTTAAAATTGTCCAATCCTTCAGCAAAATCCACTTTTTTTCCGGTATTCTTTTATAGTTCTCCCAGTGACAAGTCTCACTTCGGCAAACACTGAAAGGATAAAGAAAAATAATTTGATAAGTACAAAACTATCAAACGAAAGATAGAAGGTTTTACACACATTGTAGTAGATGATGAATGAAAATGTAGTATTAAAATTATAGTATTGTATTAAAATGAGTATTGTATTAAAATGAGTATTAAAATGATTGCTTTAATTACCTTAATCCTCCACTTAAGGAAGTGTATGTGTGTGGAGGCGCAGATATGGAAGAAACTATGGTGGAAACGTGGTGGAAAAGTGACTTTATATAAAATTAAAAAAAAGGTTCATAAGGAGTATTAATAAAAATATTCATATGGAAGGCAGCCATTAATAATAAAAATTCACTCCTAGTTGATACACTTACAAGCTGATTTAAACCGACTATTACCTCCACACACACACACACACACACACACACACACACACACACACACACACACACACACACACACACACACACACACACACACACACACACACACACACACACACACACCAAACTAACCATTTCAAAGTTCAAAGATAACCAAAAAACTTAAATATAACTTATAAATAACCGGCTATACTTCTCTTTCTATTAAAGTTCAGAAAACTTCTGAATTATATTAAATCATATCTTATGGACTATTCAATTAACTAATCATGCATCAATCACGTAAACACAGTATCAAGTATTAAAAGGAGTGAGGCACAATCTACGCACACCATTAAATATTTTTACACTTCCTGACAATACTTGTTGGTTGAGCATGATCGAACAGAAAGGCGAATCGTAGAACGAAACAACTTAATCATTGTGATAACACAACTGCCTCGTTCCTCCATAACACAACTGAAATCGACCTTCATCTTGCTACAAACTAGTTACCGGTTAAAGAGAAAAATAAATTCTCAACTAAAAAATAAATGCAAAATATTTTCTATGACTTAAAAAGGGAGGCATAGACTTTTTTCATCCGAGTTTATTTTATAGTCCAAAAACATTACCTATACTTAATTACTTGTTATTGGGCAGGTTATGATTGGTCCAGATAACGTTGACCCAACCGACAACCACTCCTACTCACTCTGCTACAGGATACTCGTCGGCTGTCTACAAAGTTGTCCTTAATGACTTAATGATGTACTTCGGTGGACAGACAGGTAGACACATTGTACGGCTAAAAAGAAAATTCACTAATAGCCACAATTAACCAACGCAGTACCCAAGATAAGAGACCTTGATTGATAGTTTGTGAGAAACCGGAAATATTGAATTATGAAGTACAACCCATTAGGTACTTAGCCCTAATACATATAACAGTTAGAAGTTATTTGCTAGTTACCGTGATAAGTTACCGTGATAGATTAAAGAGAATAAGAGATGTAACAATTTTAATCAGATGGCCATACGTACTTTGTTTGGAGGAAGAGTTCAGATTTAATGAACCAGCTGACTAACGCCTAACTACCCATCACCAAACTGAATAAAGGTATTATTTTACATCTTGACCATAATGCTTTAGAGATTTAAGAGTTATATTTTTGCAAAACCTGATGCATTCCGAGAAGGTTTTCTTCATTACATTTCCGTCGCAAATCTGTAGTTTGTGAGATATTAAATGTTTTTTGCGAGACCTCTTCGAAAAGTAAAGTTTAGCTTGGTTTGAACAAGGCTGTTATTAGTCATTATAGATTAAAGTTTATTTATGTTATGTTAGGTTAGGTTATATTAATATAAAATCTATCAAATGTTCTCCGACCAGAAGTAGGGAGTTGGACAAGGCGCAGATGCGATTTTATTTCTTAAACAGACGCCATTATGGTAAAGATTTAAAATTTTACCTGAATAGATAAAGATACAAGAACGCCTATCGTGGAAATTAAACTATAAACAATACACCAATCCGCAGCAACTATTCACATGTATAATTCAAACCTTCATAACCAGCTTAGAAATAGTTGCCTTGCCGCTTAGATTAGCGAGTGTAAAGACTGAGGGCGAGAATCTGGTAAAGTTCAATGAGGAGACGCACAATAGACAGATTGACACCCGTTCACTACACGAAACTACATATTCACACCCGCACACATCCCTACTAACCTACTAACACAAGTAACGCAAGATAATGTAACGCAACATAACTATTCTTACACCTCACCAACCAGTCACCTTCACGACACACACGCACACACACCCTTGCGTCTACCATACACACTAAAACCTACCGTACACTTAACCCAAAACCAGATAACACTAATAAAATACAGTTTCATAACCATAGTATACTTTCCTTCCTCCTGACACTCATCTGCGTCGCCTTCCATATCCTGAAGTGAGGTGGTGGTGGTGGTGGTGGTGGTGGCTGCCTCGTGAACCCTCCTGGTGTTCTTATTGCTACCTGTTGGCGAAGAAATGTGCATCAAATCAGAGTTAAGTTATTCTTTAAATTCATATCTATCTTTACAAAATTTCCAGGACTAAACCATTAACAAAATACTTCTAAAAAAAACGAATATCAACACCTTTAACACCATCTGTAACACCTTACCTTGGCCGAGCGTGGAGAAAAAGTGTCAGCCCCGCCACACACAAGGCTGGAGGTAAACATTGGACGAGACAAGCTTCGGAGCGTTCATGTCTCACCTCACCTCAGCTCACCTCGCCTTAACCAGTCCTTCCCTTACACCATCACACCATTAGTTAGTTGATTGTCAAAAAATAAATAGATTACATTAATATTAAGATAAACATATGTTACATTATTTTTGTCCAAATAATAATCCTTACATTGAGATCTAGAATATTAAATTACACTTTAACCTTCACACTCACACGCGCACACGACCCTCACCTATATGATT
>JAXIVD010003683.1:12500-22500 GCA_036785275.1 Cancer borealis
TATCTCTTTTTTTTTTATCATCCGTCCGCGCTTCCTTTTTTATTCCTTTAACTTTGGGTCATTCATCCCCATCACCTTTTTAGCCAGTCTCTTTTACTGTCGTTCACCTGCTGCACGTAGCTCATTATTTCTTCAGTTTCCTTCAACTAGACACTTTTTAAAAATCTTATAAGATATTACTCATTCTTGTAGGTTTAATTAGTCAATAATATTCTTTTTTCCTTCCTTCTCCCATCCTCCCTCTAACCTAAACCATTCCCTGCAGCGATCATTTGTTTTCCTTTCCCTATCCTTTATCTACCTTTTCCCTCCCTTCTAGTCTTCTTATGATGTCTCTTTCCTTTCCACATTATGAGTCAGCTTCCCTAACGAATTGTCAACAAATCCTTTGCTCACAGCCCACCGTCGTCCATTGGCACCACGATTTCCGCCTTGCCTGCACCTACTCGCCTTCCATAAGGACACAATATGTATATATATATATATATATATATATATATATATATATATATATATATATATATATATATATATATATATATATATATCAGTTATTTATCATAGCAGCAGCTCCCTGTATTTGTGGTCAGAACTAAAGTTTCTCTACAACATTCAATACAAGCCATATCCTCTGCACTTGTAAATACATCATCTGTCATCCTTTCAAACTGTTTCAAAAATACTTTTACTTCTGTATTGAACCCATTGAAAGCTCTCCACAATCCGCCTGTGTTGCTTTTGGTGGATTACGTCCATATGTTTTATTCCATTGGTCATTCTGTTCTCTAAGCTTCTAAAGGATTTATGTTTCCGATGTTACATCACTGCTAAGGTTAAGTACATTTTTGATAGGATACTTGGCTGCGTCAAATCGAGGACCAACAAGAATATTTGCTGAACAATATAAGTCCTTCGAGCTCTACTAACTGCAATGTTCTTCATTCATATCCTCCTCCTCTTCAACTATTTGCAGCATCTCCTTCATTCGTTGACAATTTATATGTAAAACTGTATGTTTATAAGAAGAAGTATTCAGCACCATCCAACGATAGGCCAGGCCACTTGCCATGGCATGGTGCTCCATTGTCTCTGAGAGAATCGTTATAAGACACCATGATGATCTGCAGCAGACTGGTCAGGGAACTACGCTCAGGATGAAGCCTACCGTGCTCTGGGCCAGTAAAGCTAATGTCTTCCTCTGGTTTATTCTTCATTACGCCAATGGAAAGTTTCTCAAAAAGAGTTGAATATACGCACAACACCAACTTCCTCACCAACATAAAACTCATTTTTCCACACCATTGCACAATCTCGGCCCTGTCTTCTGCTTAAAACATCGATCTGTCTTCTGCTTTAAATCATCGACTGGAAATTCCAATTGGATGCTTTCTCCTCCCAAGGAGGAAAGTTTGATGAACTGGGAAGTCTTACATCCACCAATGACATGGTGGTCAATAATGCCTTTGTGGATCTTGTTAACTGAAGAGAGAGAGAGAGAGAGAGAGAGAGAGAGAGAGAGAGAGAGAGAGAGAGAGAGAGAGAGAGAGAGAGAGAGAGAGAGAGAGAGAGAGAATCATTCTACCACCATACACACTATCCAAGCCGGATTGGTAGTCAATTGCAGCGTTTTGAAGAGTTATGACCGAGTACTATATTAAATCTGGCACCATAACAAAAGCTTTGAGAATAAACAAAAGGCCTATTTAAGCTATGGACTTGCAAACCCTGAACACATGAGCAGAATATTCTGGTATATTTGTATCGGTTCAATAGTTTTATAACTCATCACACCATGATATCGTTACACATAACAGACCATTGTATAACAGTGTTTATAACTGTGTTGCAGATACATCACACCCTTTACAACTTACCTAATTTCTTTCTTTTCTCTACCTGCCAGGCATGAGGTGGCAGCCGAGTAGTGAGCGTGTTGTCTTATAATTCTGAATCTCTCGCTACCACCTGACTCCTTCTTGAGGTCGCTAAGAGGCTTGAAGCTACCTCGAAGTTATCCATTCCGTGGAACTCCGATTGCGACTTTGGTTAATTGGAGCACCAGATGGCTTGAAGAGGTAACACCATAACCACGTGATTTGCTATCGTCACCAACCACAAGACTCGCTCTTGGAAACTATAACATATTCATTCTCTTTGAAAATGTTGCTCATCATCTTTAATTCTGGCACTAACTATCACGGAATATAAGTATAAATTAATCTTTTCTGTGTTTTTTCAGTAAAGCTTGTATTGCTGCTACCAACCCTCCTTGGGCGTCATGAACCACAGCTATCACACCACTGTTGGCTCCCTCCTTCCTCTCCTTTTTTAGCCTTCTTTTCCACCTCCTTTCTCTTTCCTTCATGCAAGCCAGCTGTGTCTCCATAGAAGCCTACTGGCGCCAACAGTTTATGATATAGAAAAAAAGTAAATAAATAAATCTTTGTTCTCACCCATCTCTTCTGCTCTTTCTTCCCTTCGCCTTCTTTGATTCTTCCTTCCTCGCCTCTTCCTCTCCTTCCCATCTGCTTATCACATGGTCTCATCTTTCCTCCGCCTCCTCCACCGCCTTCAACCAATTTCCTCAGTAATTCAGCATGCTGTCACGATTTGTGGGAAGACATTGCCCATGCCACACGTCATGTATTTAATGCAACAGACAACGCCACGAATACTTTGTTAGTGTGTATTTATGTCATATATATATATATATATATATATATATATATATATATATATATATATATATATATATATGTATGTATGCATGTATATATGTATATATGTATGTGTGTGTGTGTGTATGTGTGTGTGTGTGTGTGTGTGTGTGTGTGTGTGTGTGTGTGTGTGTGTGTGTGTGTGTGTGTCTGTGTGTGTATATAATGCTTATCTTAATATTGATTTATTTACTTATATATCTATTTATTTATCTATTGATTTCTTAGTTATTCAAATATTTATGTATATTCATATTCAAGTTTTTGTTGAAGCCAGTGGTCAACCACACGTATAGTAGTAGTTTGTTTTGGAGCGAAAGCTAATTTTCACCTCTTAAGTATTTGATTTATTCTCTAAGTAGATCTTCATATAACAAGAAATCAGTACATAACATTATTGACTCTCTTAACAAATATCAAGGCAAGGTACAAAGCCTTTTGGCATCAAAGAAAAGTCCTAATATCTGGTGAAACATTTGGAGACCTTAAAAGGCTGACAGTCACCTCTGAGCGAGGAGGGAAGACCTGCTGGTGTTCGGTGGCCCTGCTGGATTATTTATGTCATCACGTCCACGTTTTCCTGGAGATCGTGTATGCATCCAAATGATGTTGTGTTGATAAGTGTCTATGTTTGTTAATTTGCATTTTGTTTTCTGTTTCAATGGTTGTGTTTCTAGTTTACTCGACTAGAAGAGACAGGCGAGGCAAATGGTTCAGGTGTGGAGACACAAATCAATGCCTTTACTTGCGAGGATGTCTTTAGAGGATGTAAGTCGCTTCTATACTTGCTGCCCCAAAATACGTTATAAGAGTTACGCCAAATTAATGATCGCTTTCCTATAAAACTTGAAATACGCCAACAGGGCCACTCACGTAACACTAGCAGCAGAAGTAGCAGGTAACCAGCAGGCAAGGATAATAGAGGTACACGCATCCAGCCACTGCCTCTACCACCTCCTCACTTCGTCTTGGCTTCTCGCCGGATGACTAACCCATAAAAGCAGCCGTAAAAGGAAACGCCTCGCTAACTCCCGCGTCTCACTGCGTCTCATTAGATCTCCCACGTCCGCACCCCGGTGCGCCTCAACACTTTATTGCAGACGGTGAAAGGCGCTGTCAATTTTAATTAGTCAAGAGAGACGTTGAAGTCTATTGTCTAAGCAGACATACTGGTGAACCTGCAAGGAAACTGAGGCTTTCGGTGAACTTAAAGCCTCTCTGAGCTGTGCTGGAGGACTCCTGAGTGAGAGAGAGTGAGAGAGAGAGAGAGAAAAAAAAAAAAGAGAAAGAGAGTGAGAAATTTCTTTCTGTTCTGTTCTGATCATTTTTGTTCTTTCAATATTCAATATACTATATCCATTGGAAATTGCATCGTGTCCTTAAGTTGTTTTCAACGTGCAGAGGGCCACCATATACATCATATAGTTCAGTGCAATACTGTATTTGTGGTAAGCTATTAAAATGTAGCATTAATGTCTTTTCAGCAATGCTGCAGGCGAGGTATCGACGCTGACCAATCAAATATGTTTAAATTCTAGTGTAGCTGCTCTTGTGCAAGTGAGGTAACCAGCCAATCAGCTGCGGCAGACAATTAAGATGAATGTAGGCCTTTTTTGGCCAATTGCCATTAATTCTCAGAAATAGTAATAGTTGTAGTTGTAGTAGCATAGTTGTTTATTTGTATATTATATATCAACACTAGGGAGGAGAGTTTGCATTCAAAGTTGAAATCCAAGCCTCCAGCTCCTTGGCTAGCTAATAGTTGATTTTCATTGATTGGCGATGTCAGTCACACTGACTAATATGTAAGGAGTGTAATGAAAACTCTCCTCGTTAGAAAACAAATCTTAAAAAACGGACAAATTGATCAATATATAGAAAAATATAGATACTATGGTATTATTATTATTATTATTATTAGTAGTAGTAGTAGTAGTAGTAGTAGTAGTAGTAGTAGTAGTAGTAGTAGTAATAGTAGTAGTAGTTGTTGTTGTAGTAAGAAAAATTTTTAAATAATAATTAAACAATAAATGGTCTTAATATAACATCTGTGAATGCAAAACATAATTGTAAACCTAATGGTATCCAAACCTAAGACTTGCTGGTGCACATAGTCTATCTATTTACGCAAGATTACTGTTTCCTAAAATTAATTGCAATCCTAAAGAATGTTTGTCTTCAGCCTTTTCTCTGAACACAAAGATGGAACTCATTGAACAAGGGACTCCCCTGCACCTTCACTTAGCACTGCTCTCCCCTGCCCATCCATCACTGCGCTACTGTCTCGTGTCTAAAGCTTTTTCTCTGAAAACCACTTTGGCTGCCATTTACCTGCATCGCAAAGTTACAAAATTAGGGAAATTTGTCACCATGATATCACTGCCTTACCTTGATGCCTAGTGACGCAAAAACAAAAATATGTCAAAATGTTGAGGTTTTAAGGTGTTGAAAATAATTAGAAAAAAACTGTCGTGTTGAAAATAACAGGCAATAAACGCACCGCAAATTTGCGATTGTATATTGTGACGAAAAACAACAAATTCATATGAAAGTGAAAATTCGCGAAAATTATAAACATGAATAACAGCCAAAAAATATTCAAATTAATTTAATCACCTGCATCTTCGCCACACAAAAGCGACAGCAAAAAAATATTATTAAAAATAAGTAGGTATCCTGGCATGATAAAAATATTGCACACATTGTAAAATAGGTAAATAAATAGATAAATGTAAATCAAATAACTATTTGAATATATGTTAAATATATGAAAACTAAGACAAAACCAGGAGCAAATGGAACGCCCCGCTTCGTTCTGCCACAGAGAGCTGCTGTCAGTACAAGAACAGCTTAGTTTTCCAGACTTGTCATTATACCAATTTTTCACTCATTCATTCATCTCCTGATACTCAATAATCAATGGCGGGCAAGCCCTGGGGATTTTCTGTTGAGAATCACTTATGTGTCCCATTTTTGTTGTTGTTTAAAGTTCCACGGATTCAGGCTGGAGGCGCTTACAGGCAGCACTATCAACCCCTTACACTCCGAAACACACACACACACACACACACACACACACACACACACACACACACACACACACACACACACACACACACACACGCACGCACGCATACACACACACACACGCATGCACAAACACACGCAAGCACGCCCATCCACCCACCCATCCACAAACCAACACCCACCCCCACCCTCACCCTCCCACACACACCGACACATACCTGTTCGATGGCCTTGACCCAGAGGCGCCTGTTTGGCGTCGCATCCACAAGTCTCGGAACTCTCTGGATCACCTTCTCTTGCTGATCATGCTCCTATACTGTCTTGACCTTCCCCCCCACACACATACACGCACGCACGCACGCACGCACTCACCCATGCACACACATACACACACACACACACACACACACACACACACACACACACACACACACTCACTCACACTCACACTCACACTCACATACACATACACATACACACACACACACACACACACACACACACACACACACACACACACACACACACACACACACACACACACAGAAAGAGAGAGAGAGAGAGAGAGAGAGAGAGAGAGAGAGAGAGAGAGAGAGAGAGAGAGAGAGAGAGAGAGAGAGAGAGAGAGAGAGGATAACAAAATAAAGAAACAGGAAGAAAAAAACTCATATTTCATAGTCTCAACATTCATTCAATTTCAAGTTTAAATAAGAAAAGTCAGACTAGTGAAAAATATTTCTAGAATGATGGAACGAATGTCATTTAAGTTTGTAGATCCAAAATCCTTCCTGGAGACACCTGAGCCTTGGCGGGACCATGTAAGACTAATCTACATGTGAACACGAAGCTTGCGAGGATGGCAGATGTGGAAAGGAAGGGAGGACGGACGAGGAAAAGATGGAGCAACATCAAGGATTACGTAATCGCGTCCTGCTGCTTCTGAAGAGTCAATAAGAAACCAAAGGACGCGGTGATGCAGGTGAATCAAGGTTGTTTGCTAACGAGGGAATCAAAGGGTGTTGAGACGGAGACAGAGACAGAGACAGAGACAGAGAGAGAGAGAGAGAGAGAGAGAGAGTTTTTGTGTGTGTGTTTGTGTGTGTGGTTAAGGATACTTATGGAGGAGTGATTTGTGATGAAATTCATAAAGAAGAGCTACAGGAAAGTAACATTTTTTATAAAGAAATGAAAGGTCAACTATGAAAAGTTCAATAAATATGCTTGAAAATATTTTTGCATGAAGTTGAAAGACAGAAGAGACAGAGAAAAGGAAGTAACGCAGTGAGAGACGATTAAGAAAAATATGAAAATCAGATATATATAGAGGGTGAGGGTCGAGGATGTGAGTGTGTGCGTCTGTGGAGATGGTGAGTGAGGGCTTCTGGAAAGTCAAAGGAAGAGGAGGAAGAGGGAGATAAGATAAAGTTTGAGCATATGAAAGCATAGGAGGGAAAGTTAGGAAATGTTAAAGGTAGTAAATGAGGTGGAGAAAGGGAGAGAGTAGTGGAGTGTGAAGAGGGAAAGGCATGAAGGAGGGTGGAAGGAAGAACGGAAGGAAGGAAGGAAGGAAAGAAAGAAGGAATGAATGAATGAAGGAAGGAAGGGAGGAAGAATGGGAGAACAGAAATAGGAGTCTTCTTAGGTTGAACCATCAGTCTTCCCGCTGCTGCTGCTGAGGCACATCGATTCTCTTGCTCGACACTCCTCTCACTGCTGCCGCCTCATCCCGCCAGCCAGCAGGGACGAGGAGGAGGTGGAGGAGAAGGAGGAGGAGGAGGAGGAGGAGGAGGAGGAGGAGGAGGAGGAGGAGGAGGAGGAGGAGGAAGAGGAGGAGGAGGAGGAGGTCCACGAGAGGAAACATAGGAAGGCCACGCGACACAACATGGCCAGGCAAGACAGATTCAGACCCATCAGCCAGCTCGTTCAAGATATACGAGAAGCCGCCGTCTCAGCAAACAAACTGCAACAGAATTAAATGGACGACGACTTCTCCTCAAGACGGAAAAAAATAAAGTATAGCAAAGGTAGCGGTTGATTTGCTAGAGACATTTCCCTTTTTTTTTCTTCTAAATATTTGACCTTGGCCCTCACATTGCGTTATTCTGTGGTGTATGAGGGTAAGATAGGATGAAGGGAGGTTTAGGAAAGTATTGGAGGATAGAGAGAGGATAGAGGAGGAGGAGAGGGAGGAAGCAGGAATGTTAAGAAGATGATACGATATGTTTTGCCAGTAATACCATCTTCAGTGTTGCCCTGACTTTATTAGCCATTAGTAGTCTTACAGTTGAAGTAAAGAAAAAAATTTGTTTTGGATGACGGCAGCGAAGGTTTGATGCAAGATCGTCCGTCAATGCAGCTATTATCGTGAATATCTAAAGAGAGAGTGAAAACTAGCGAACCGTGGGGCGCAGGTAGACTGGCAGCAAGTGATGGAAAGACCGGAGTGGCAGTAGGATGGGAGGCAGGGAATACCCGCTAGACGAGGCGCCAAGAGAGTGACAGCTTCCGTAGTGCGGAGTGTGAAAATTGGTAATAAATGAAGGGAAGTATGCTGCTGAACGAGGAGCACCCAGAGCCGTGCCTAGTAAAGACACAGAGGTGGAGAGGTAGAAAGGGAGGTAGGAGGTAAAAAGGGAGGTAGGAGGTAGAAAAGGAGGTAGGAGGTAGAAAGTGATGTAGGAGGTAGGAGGTAGAAAAGGAGTTAGGAAGTAGAAAGGGAGGTAAGAGGTAGAAAGGGAGGGAGGTGGTTGAAAGGGAGGTAGATAAGAGATGGAAAGGTAGGTCGGAGGTAGAGAGGGAGATAGGAGGTAGAGAGGGACGTAGGAGGTAGAGAGGGAGGTAGGGGGTAGAAAGGGAGATAGGAGGTGGGAGGAAGAAAGGGAGGTAGGAGGTAGGAAGTGAAAGGGGAGGTAGGAGGTAGGAGGTAGAAAGGGAGATAGGAGGTAAGTATGAGGTAGAAACGGAAGTAGGAGATAGGTCATGGGGTCTCCTGTGCCAGGTATGTATGAATATGCGCTACCGGTATTTAGCGAGATACAGGTTTTTCACAAATAACTTTAAAATTTACATAATAACAATAGGTTTTTGATATATAATAACCATTTAAGGGTTGATGCCTACGACCCCTGAAAGTTTCATTCTGATCCCTCCAGTCGTCTAGGAGGAGATAAAAGACAGACACACATACATACAGGCACAAAGACAAATTTTGGATGGGGTAGTTTTGAAACTTCCAAACTGGTCGCTTCGCTCGAAGTTTGAAATAAGTTAAGCCTTCGACTGTGTCTCTCTGTGAAGTATAACCCTGGAAACTTGGGTAACACGTGGAGCTGAGCAAGGTAAATGGTTGTTTAGTAACGTGTAGTCTCGTGCCCAGTGGCTTCACACACTAGTAGACTACTCCAGTGTATAATCCCTTTCTAAATACTCCCGTGACAGGAGTTCTTTCCCGAAATTTCTCAGGGCCTTCTCATGCCTCACAGTTAACCTCGACAGGGATAGGGTGGGGAGAGCGTTATCATATTTTATGTAAGCGGGGGCAAAGATAACATTCCATGCTCGTTTTTAAAACCTTTTCGAGCTGTTACTGTAGTGTGACTTTCAAAGGATGGGGAGACATATAGAGTTAGGGGATGTATGAAGGATGTATATATTCCCTTTAACTCAGCAGCCGTTGTCCCCAGGGACTTGAGCTAGTGCTGTCATCCACTTAGCCTATTTTCAATGCTGCAGGGTGTCGTTGAGAAGAGGGGATAGTTATCTGGAAGGTTATGTCGAATAGATAGTTGTAGAAATTGAGTTTTTGAGCCATGGAACAGAACGAGGTTTGCTCTGCGCCAATGCCCCAATGTGTAAGAGTGTACGCCATTTTGCAGCTTTGTTGAGTATTAATGTCGACTCAGTCTTACTAAGTAATCACTCGTCCCTGCAACGCTTGGTATAATCTTGTCACCTACTCGAGACACTTAGTTTAATGGCCTGAGTTATGCTTCCCCTGCTCCAACCTGCGGATAACTGTTGTGCTGCTGGTAGATTCGTCCTGAGACATCAACGATTTGTGTGGATGTTGCAACTCTTATATTTTGGTGTGAAGGAGAAAGTGGTGAATGGTGAAGAAGTGAAGAAAGTTGGTAATGATGATAATGAGCTGGGCCAGTACGTGTGTGGAAGGCGAATGTTTGGTGAATGAAAGAATGCATAAAACCTCGAGTTAATGTAATAACGTGTTTAAGGAAAGAATGATAATCATCAAAGTT
>JAXIVD010003683.1:27500-43519 GCA_036785275.1 Cancer borealis
GAGAGAGAGAGAGAGAGAGAGAGAGAGAGAGAGAGAGAGAGAGAGAGATGGAAGATGGAAAAGCAGAGATAAAGCCAGATAGAGACAGAGTCAATTTTCAAGACGAAAGGGTCACATAGCTAGAGAAGAAGAAGGATGGCTTAATTTTGGGAAAGAAGAGTAATGGAGGGTTTCTTGTAATAGGAGAACATTTATTTACGAGGAGGCCAAAAAGCACGGAAAAAGAAAGGAGGAGGAGGAGGAGAAAGAGGAGGAGGAGGAGGAGGAGGAGGAGGAGGAGGAGGAGGAGGAGGAGGAGGAGGAGGAGGAGGAGGAGGAGGAGGAGGAGGAGGAGGAGGACGACGACGAGGAGAGCCGACAGAAACAAAAAGGAGGGAGAAAGAGAGGAGTGCGTGGGAGAGGGAAGGGAGGGAGAAGGACAAATGATATTGATAGAGATGGAGACGTGGGCGGAGGAGGGTAATAGGATGAAAAGAACAGAGGAGGAGGGAGGAAGAGTCACAGAAGAGGGTTGTCGTGGACTATATATAACCGTCTTCAGCTCACTTACGTCTTGCGGCAGCGGACAGAAGAGCGTTGTTTCTCTGCCATCACACAGTATATTGAATAGAGGTGAACACAAGAAAGCCGCTGGAATGGTATGGAAGCTGCTAAGTCGCTACATAAGGTAAGATGCTGCTGGTGATATATGGGAAAAATATTTATAATCTATAGCAACAGGAACAATACGGATGACGACGTTGAATGAAAAGTTTCTGAACAATACCAACAGACACAAATAAGGATCTGTTGATGCTGAGAAATATTCTTATATGAAGTTATAGCTGCTTGTATAGAGTTGGTTATCCGGTCCTATATCAGTAAGACTTTTTTTCAGTTACAGTAGTCAGAAGTTATTGGGGGAAGAGAGAGAGAGAGAGAGAGAGAGAGAGAGAGAGAGAGAGAGAGAGAGAGAGAGAGAGAGAGAGAGAGAGAGAGAGAGAGAGAGAGAGAAAGATTTCCAGCCTTTCACTCCTGCCGTAATAGCAAGGTCATAACTTCTCGGTTTACATCCCGTTCTTACTTTCTGCTAGATGAGCAATGGCTACAGCGTCAAAGGTGACAAACTCGGCCATGATTTGAACCTGGGACCTCTCGACTGTGAGTCAGGCGCGCTAATCCATAGAAATCTGGGCATATACCATCGTGATATTAGTTATTGAAAATATATGTTTAACATGGAAAGAAGCATAGATGAACGCTGAATATGACCGTCTCGGAAGGAGAAACATACCATTACCATAACTCATCTCCATGCCTTTTTTCGAAGTGCAATGAATACGTCTGAGGAGTGGGGATGGAATATCATGGATCTATAAAAGGAATCACAGACACACAGACACCTACAAAGATTCGTAAAGGCTGGGCGGCTATCTTCCCTCTCTCTTTTGCACAGCATTAGCGCGTACAGTCCTTACTACAATTCAGAATGTACCAACGTGAGGATGAAACAAATACACTTAAACATAAGGAAGAAATCGTCAAAAAAAGGCATACTTTGCATAACGATAACACTCAGTCTATAATCAAAGAACGTGACGCGTGTTGTGACCTGCGGCTGTGCCTAACATGTGCTGTTCAGGGTTAATGCAATAAACACCAAATACTGAAAACCTTGTTAAAAACTCTCAAAAGTGCCTAAGCCATCATGATCATACGAGTTCAGTTACAAAAGAATGCTAGCATCCAAGTCAATATCATAATGAAAATTTCAGCAAACCAAAAACTTGAAAGCATTATCTAAGATTCAACAGAAAAACTGGAATTCTAATTAACGAAAATATAGAAGTCCCACTCGCTCTAAGAAAAAAAACCCAGCAATTTCTGGAAAAGGCAAGAGAAGGTTTCTTATCTGACTCACAGTTGGGTCAAATTTCTGCTCATTTCCTCTCCGTTTCCTCTCATCAGAACGTCCTGCGATGAAGATAAGCCGAGCCTGCGAACAAAGGAAGGGCGGAGGGATGGTAATCCTAAATTCTGAAAGGATCGCTCATTACCAAACTTATCCAAGAAGGGAACTGCTTGACTTGAACTGAGGGTAATTACTGACATTACTCTTGGGAAGAGAGATAGAGAGATGGGAAAGAGAGAGAGAGAGAGAGAGAGAGAGAGAGAGAGAGAGAGAGAGAGAGAGAGAGAGAGAGAGAGAGAGAGAGAGAGAGAGAGAGAGAGAGAGAGAGAGAGAGAGAGAGCAAAACAAGGACAAAGATAAGTCAGTCAGCACCACAGTCACTTTATATAAATGAAAATAAAAACGAAATGTAACGAGGCTGGGCGTGATGGAACGAAGCCATAATGTGATGAGAGAACATTCCCCAAACTCCAGCCGTGCATTGGCCGACACACACGTCCACCCTCCTCCCCACCTTTACCCCCACCTAACCTCCCCCCCGCCGTCATCAGCCCAAGCTAATTTCTACCAAGGCGATACTTCCCTTGTAAGCCGCCTTGTTAAGCTCAAGTTAATTATTCAACTCACTGGAATGTCGACAAGAGAAGTTAGGAGACTATGCAGCTAGAATGACCTCATGACAACAGGGTGAGGGTGGTAGTCGTGGTGGTGGTCGTGGTGGTGGTAGTTGTGGTGGTGGTGGTTTTGGTAACGGAAGACAAAGAGGACGTTATGGAGAGGTGAGGAAGTGCATGGGTTGAAAGCACAAGAGTGAAGAGTAGTGGAGTGTGTGAAAATGGTGGAGAAAATACTTGAGGTGTTGAAGTGTGAAAAGAGTAATGGAGAAGAGCATGGAAAGGTGTCGAGGAATAGAGAAGAAGGATTGGAAGGGTGGATAGGTGGGAAAGAGGAATGGAGGTTGGGATGGAAGGAGCGAGGGAAGGAGTGTGATCGTTATACAGCAGGATAAAACCAGCGCCGTCAATAGGATTGAATCAAAGATAGAAAAAGAAAAACAATACGTCAGCAATTGCAGAGTAACACGAAAATATATCATAATTATGATAATGATACGAAAAAATTAGCACAATTATGTTAATGATAAAACAGAAAATATAATGATAATTTATCTGTATACCTGGCTTGAAAGGGGAGTAGCCGAGACAAGGCATCATTAAGGTTTGGGAAGAATAACATTTCCTCTCCCCCTCTGGGGAACGCCTTCTCTGTAACGTTTATTTCTACTATGGTAGAAAGAAATGATACAGAGGCGGCGTTCCCCAGTTCCCTCATTCCATCCCAGTTATTTGCTTTTTGCGACGCGCACTGAATACGGTGGAAGCATTCTTCCAGTCTGGCCTCAATTGTAAGACCAAGTACGATCCACCTACCACATGATATAATAATGATAATAATAACAATAATAATAATAATGATAATAATAATAATAACAATAATAATAATAATAATAATAATAATAATAATAATAATAATAATAACAATATTAATAACAATAATAATAACAACAATAATAATAATAATAATAATAATAATAATGATAATGGTAATTTTAATAATGAATAGTATTTTCACACCTTCCCGAAATCACAGCAGCTTGTCACAATATCTTCAGCGTAACAATTTGCTAAAACAGCTGATGGTCATTAGTGTGCACAAGCCAAACAACACTCAGATTAAGAACCATACATATTACGTACGCAGGACTGGTAAACCATTGAATAAGAAGAAAACATTATTAGTCATAACTCCAGTGAGTCATGAATCTTCATTCTACGAGGCTCAAGACGGTGGACTCGAGACAGTTTCAAGGCCTCGACCGTCTTATTCGGCACATTTCCGATATACTTCACGTCACGGCAAGGGAAGTGGCGGCGGCGAGAGGCGTCAAGTGAAGGTGGAGGCACGCAACACACGCAACACCTACTGCTTCTTCCTCTTCCTCTTTCCCTTCTTTTTTCTCTTCCTCTTCCTCAGCATCATCATCATCATCATCATCATCATCATCATCATCATCATCGTTGGGTGTCCGCGTGTCGAGGCCCCAGACGCTTGCTAATTTTTTCAATCAGTGTTTTCAATTAAGTAAATTGGTCACCGATTTTCTTTTCATAAGGGTTCAGTTTTATCTCCATTTTGTACCATATTTGATACCTGGCTTGTCTTTGCTTACATAAATACAATCAAACATTGCAAGTGATATCACTACTAAAAAAATTCCAAGGTTACGATAAAGTCAGTGAGTGAGTAAATGCAAACTTCTAACGCAAACAAGCACGCGCACACACCACACACCACAACACACCCCATCACACCCTACCCAACCCCGGCTAAGCGACGTATGTGTGTGTGTGTGTGTGTGTGTGTGTGTGTGTGTGTGTGTGTGTGTGTGTGTGTGCGTGTGTGTATGTGCGTGTGTGCGTGTGTGCGTGTGTGTGTGTGTGTGTGTGTGTATGTGTGTATCTGTGTGTGCGTGTGTGCGTGTGTGTGTGTGTGTGTGTGTGTGTGTGTGTGCGTGTGTGTGTGTGTGTGTGTATGTGTGTGTGTGTGTATGTGTGTGTGCGTGTGTGCGTGTGTGCGTGTGTGTGTGTGTGTGCGTGTGTGTGTGTGTGTGTGTGTGTGTGTGTGCGTGTGTGTGTGTGTGTGTGTGTGTGTGTGCGTGTGTGTGTGCGTGTGTGTGCGTGTGTGTGTGTGTGTGTGTGTGTGTGTGTGTATGTGTATGTGTGTATGTGTGTGTGTGTGTGTGTGTGTGTGTGTGTGTGTGTGTGTGTATGTGTGTGTGTGTGTGCGTGTGTGCGTGTGTGTGTGTGTGTGTGTGCGTGCGTGTGTGTGTGTGTGTGTGTGTGTGTGTGTGTGTGTGTGTGTGTGTGTGTGTGTGTGTGTGTGTGTGTGTGTGCGTGTGTGTGTGCAGCTCCTCCTGCCATGCCAACCGTGTTTTGCTCGTTGCTCATACAACATTCACTGAGGTCAAGGAGGAATTATTCTCCCTCGTCGCTGCAACGTCCTTCCCGCGACTCTTCACGTGGACTGAGTGGCTTAATACGTAATTATCATCATCGAAACAGGAAAAAAAATTTAATATGAGCAGAAGGATGTTATATAAGTTTTGCTGGTCATCTGGAAAACAAGAATACTTCACAGTTAAATTAAAAAACTAATCACAATTAATCAAGCATCGTCACATGAATTTCCCGGAAAACAACTATGACACATAATCCGAGTATTGGTGAACATTCTTAGTATTTGCTTTCAGTCTCCTTTGCACTAAAGTTGAGCATCACAAGATGGAATATACTAACTCGCAGACGACGCTTTAACGGAATATAGTTAGCGTTTCTCTTATACTTCCTCTTACTTCTGCTCCTCCCATTTATAGATCTCCTCCACAAATACTAATCCTCACAAACTACGTACAGAAGGAATAACTTCTTTTTTATGTTTACATTGAAAGGCACTGGCCAAAGGAGATCCAAAACACGTTAAAAAATAAATCACGCTTGTCGCCAGACCCTGCAAAGAAAACAGTAGGAGAAAAGAAGCAGGAGGTGAAAGTCCATATAACATTAGAGGTGTCTTGACACTCCTCCTTTGAAAGAGTTTATGTCATAGATAGGTAGAAAAACAGACAAAGGAAGAGAGTTCTAGATTTTACCAGTGTAAGAGATGAAAGAGTGAAAATACAGGTTAACTCTTGCATAAAAAGATGGACAGAATAAGGATGTAAAGAAGTAGAAAGTTTTGTGCAGCGAAGCCGCGAGAGGGATGGAGGCATGCAGTTAACACGTTCAGAAGAGCAGTCAGCATGAAAATAGCGGTAGAAGATAGATAAAGATGCAACATTGCGGCGGTGACTTAAAGAATCAAGACAGTCAGTTAGAGGAGGAGAGTTGATGAAACGAAAGCCTTTAGACTCCACTCTATTTAATAGGGCTGTGTGAGTTAACACCCCTATACATGAAAACCATACACCATACATGGGCGAATAAGGCCCCTGTACAGAGCAAGCATCTGAGAGGGAGAGAAAAATAGACGCAGACGCCATAGAACACCTAACTTCTTGAAAGCTGATTTAGCAAGAGTAGAGATATGAAATGGCCAGTTTAGATTTTTTGTAAGGGATAGACCGAGTGTGTTTAATGTGGAAGAGAGGGGAAGTTGAGTGTCATTGAAGAAAAGGGGATAGTTATCTGGAAGGTTATGTCGAGTAGATAGTTGTAGAAATTGAGATTTTGAGACATTGAACAGAACCAAGTTTGCTCTGCCCCAATCAGAAACTAGTGAAAGATCAGAAGTTAGGCGTCCTATACCATCTCGCCTTGAATCACTCGATTCTTGGTGGGTTGGACGTCTGTTGTAAGGCGTTGAAAAATGCAAGGTGGTGTCATCAGCATAGGAGTGGATAGAGCATTGAGTCAGATTTAGGAGATCATTGATGAATACTAGAAAAAGAGTGGGTGATAGGACAGAACCCTGAGGAACACCACTGTTGATAGTTTTTGGAGAAGAACAGTGACAGTCCAATGCAGCAGCAATAGAACGGTCAGAAAGGAAACTAGAGATGAAGGTACAGTGAGAAGAATAGAATTCGTAGGTGGGTAGTTTAGAAATTAAAGATGTATGCCAGACTCTATCGAAGGCTTTCGATACGGCAAGGCCGACAGCAAAGGTTTTACCAACGTCCCTAAAAAATGATGACCAAGATTCAGTTAGGAAAGCAAGAAGATCACCAGTAGATCGGCCTATACGGAAACCATACTGGTAATCAGAGAGAAGGTTGTGAGCTGATAGATGCCTCATTATCTTCTTGTTAAGGACAGACTTAAAGGCCTTAGAAAGGCAGGAATTCAAAGCTATAGGGCGGTAGTTTGAAGGATTGGAGCGGTCACCCTTGTTAGGGACAGGTTGAATGTGAGTAAACTTCCAGCAAGAAGGATAGGTAGAAGCAGAGAGAGACAGACGAAAGAGTTTGACCAGACAGGGAGCGAGTTCGGAAGCACAGTTTTTTGAGAACAACAGGAGAGACTCCATCCGGACCGTAAGCCTTCTGAGAATCAAAGCCAGAGAGGGCATGTAAGACGTCATAATAAGAGTTTTAGTTTTAGTGATGAAGTAGTCGGAAGGTGGAAAAGTATGAGGAATATGCCCAGGTATGAGCGAAAAGTTCAGCTTTTGAGAAAGAAGAGACAGCTGTGGAGCCATCTGGTTGAAGTAAAGGAGGGAAAGATGAAGAAGTAAAATTGTTGAAGATATTATTGACTAGATGCCACAATTCAAGAGAAAAGTTGGAATTGGAAAGATGTTGACATTTTCTATTGATGAAAGAGTTTTTAGTAAATTGGAGAATGGATTTGGCATGATTATAGGCAGGAATGTATAGGGCATGAGTTTCAGCCGCCTCTCTATAATACTATCATTCAAAGTTCAAAGTAAAATATAAAATTACCGTCACTGATCATTTATGGAGCTCGTCCGTCTGCTTGAATCACTCACACACACACGCACGCACGCACGCGCGCACGCACGCACGCACACGCACACGCACACGCACACGCACACGCACACGCACACGCACACACACACACACACACACACACACACACATACAGGCACGTACGCACACAGACATGCACACGTGCACACACGCACACACACTCACACGTCTGGTCTACAGCAGTTTTTGGAAGAATATTTCCATAATATTCAAAGCATGCCTAGAGGGGCAGGAAAGAAAAGCAGGGAACAAAAGGAAAAAAAATTAACATGAACGAGGACGTGACAAGGCGAAATATAACATACAAAAGCAAAATAAACTAATAATTTGGGAAAATACGTCATGTTACGGTAATTATTCAGTGTACATCAGACGAGGAAAAGTAAATATGAGAAGGAATAGAGAAAAAACTGGCGGATAGAAAGCTCGTATGATTAATAAAAAAAATTGAAAGTGGATGACATAAATGGAATAGCATGCTGGATGATAGTTTAAAAAAATAATAATAAATAAGTGAAGGAAAAAAATGCCGATTCCATCACAGTAGAAACGAGAACGAAGAAAAAAAAAAAAAAAAAAAGGGGAATTGGCGTGGAGTCAAAATACAATAAAAAAAAAATTGGACAAAAATTGCGAAGTGAAGCAATATTGGAGAGGCCGTGGTGAAAGTTTATATAAGAAAGAATGAAAACCGTGTATGGAGATTGGTATTGTAATTACGTAACAAGCTGGTGGACGCATAGAAATACCAACAAAAAATAAAAAATAATAAAAATGAGGAAAATGTTTACATGCAGCTTAATGCAGAAACTAAACACCCAATACACATTCTTCCAGCATCTCTTACTTTTTTCTCTTTCCATTTTTTTTCTTTCTAATAATTTTACAACAAAAACAACGACAACCAGATATCACAAACTTTGGCAACAGAAGTATATTTTTGCCCCATCCATTCCCTTCTCGTTCCATACAGTTTGCATCAATCATACACACACAGACACACACTTACAGATACATATACATACATAAACACATACATACACATAAACAGACACACACACACACACACACACACACACACACACACACACACACACACACACACACACACACACACACACACACACAAACACAGTACTCCACCAACCATGTGAGAGGTAAGTAACCAGCACCAACAGAAAGAGTACATAGAAATGAAATAATACACGCACAATATGCCGGGGGAAGATATTATTATCATTATCATTATAACCATTATTATTATAATCATTATTACTATTACTATTATCACTATCATTAGCAATCATTAATATTGTTATCATTACTATTACTATTATTATTTTCATCATTTTTTTATTATTTGTATTATCAGTAGTAGTAGTAGTAGTAGTAGTAGTAGTAGTAGTAGTAGTAGTAGTAGTAGTAGTAGTAGTAGTACCATTATCATCATCATTGTCACTATTAGGGGAACATTGAGGAAGAATTTGAACATGAACACCACATGAAATCAAAGTATAAAAAATATTGTTCGCATCTTATTCAAGGTGAAATTGAAAGAGAAAAATTTGGGGCGTGGCGGAGTGGGAGGCATCACTTGGATCTTAGGTGTGGCAGAACTGACACATCCATTCCGCTGAGGGTTAAAAATACTGACAGGAGGCCCTAGGCGACGAACGTGTTTTTTTTTTTCTCTCTCTCTCTCTCTCTCTCTCTCTCTCTCTCTCTCTCTCTCTCTCTCTCTCTCTCTCTCTCTCTCTCTCTCTCTCTCTCTCTCTCTCTCTCTTTCTCTCGTATACTTCAAAAGAAATTCAGATTAATGTAACAGGATAAAAAGACTTTTGAAATAAGATTTGTTTATTTCAAATTTGTTTTAGTTTTTTACATCGCATGCCTTTGCAAGTTTTCTGTTAAGGGACAAGGTACTACGTAATCCTAAAAGTTACCTTGAAATCACAATAGGAGAAATATATGAGAAAACCTTAACTTCTGTACTTATGTATGCAAATGTTGTGTGGGAGAAATATTTACATTTACACGAGAAAAAAAAAGGTCAATGATGCAATTTTCTTAATTGAAATTACAAAACGAAAGAAAAAGCCTCCCATCCTGTCATGTACCGTACGTTGGCTTTATATGCTGAAGTATAAATGACGAAAATAACGAAAGAAAACAGTAGTGAAAATCAACAAAACACTATCACGCTCTTCTTTTAGTATAAACGAAAATTTAAATTCCAGACTTACGGAGATTACAAAAACTTTCACCTTCTTTAAAAACGCCTGGAGTAATGTCCTGAACACTTAGTCTAAATCACATCTCACCATCTGAGGGATATTTTGAGCTCACTACCATTGACTATTTATTTACCTTGGAATCCCCTTTGCAATATTATGTAAAAACTGCGAACAATTACTTCGAAAGAGATAAGGTGTAAACAAAGAACATATGCAGAAGAGATAGAGATAAGAGAAAGTAGAAAAGGAAGCAAAAAATAGCGAGGAATAACTGAGAAGATACGAGATGTTGACGGAAAATAAGGAGGACCAATAGAGGAAGATAATAAAGTAGAATGGGGCGGAGGAGAAGGAGAAGGACAATGATGGGATGAGTGTAGATAACGATATATATGACGAGAAAGAAAACACTGTACGACAATGATAAGGAAAAGGAGAAAACGATGAAATACCGAGAAAGATGATATTGGATAACAAAAATGCCATTCGTGGAGGAGGAGGAGGAGGAGGAGGAGGAGGAGGAGGAGGAGGACTACGAGGACGAGGAGGAGGAGGAGGAGCCTTAAGGGTGAGGGCTTGCCGGGACCCCAAAGACCCAGTAAGTACAATCTCTCCCCACACACTCTGAGGTATTGGGTCCGATCAACACTGTATTTTTGGGCACAAGTGTTTGCTGTTTTTTTTTGTTTGTTTTTTT
The DNA here is from genome assembly GCA_036785275.1 of Cancer borealis. Classification (NCBI taxonomy): domain Eukaryota; kingdom Metazoa; phylum Arthropoda; class Malacostraca; order Decapoda; family Cancridae; genus Cancer; species Cancer borealis. The sequence continues at coordinate 37,871 of JAXIVD010003683.1, forward strand.
TACTTTTCTTTTTCACACACACGCGCGCACACACGAACGCACGCACGCACACACACACACACACACACACACACACACACACACACACACACACACACACACACACGCGCGCGCGCGCACACACGCACGCACGCACGCACACACACACACACACACACACACACACACACACACACACACACACACACACACACACACACACACACACACACACTCCTCTTTTGAAAGAGTTTAAGTCATAGGCAGGTGGAAAAACAGACAAAGGAATAACTGATATCATGGATCAACTCTGGAAACAAATAATATTATTGCACAACGTGTTTGTACAAAAGGGCAATGGAGGTGACTGGCAAAACAGTGACGCCAATTATAATCATCATCATCATTATCAGTCTCTTTGAATCCACTGTAGGACAAAGGCTTCCCCCAGCCTTCTCCAATCATATCTATCAGCTGCCTGATTATTTCATGTTACTCCAGCAAAACTTTGTCTCATCTCTCCATCTAATTGTTTTATTTTACCATTCCTAGATTCCCATTTTGTTACTCTAACAGTCCATATTCTATCTGTTTGTTCCATGATGTGTCCTGCCCATTTCAACATTACTATCTTAATTGTGGTCAAGATATCTTCAACTTTGGTCTGCTCCCTAATCCATAATGCTCTCTTCCTATCTCTCATTGTTATGCAGAACATTATTCTCTCCATTCCCCTCTGGACGCTGAAGTGTTCGTTCTAGGTCTTTCGTAAGACTTCAGGATTCTGATCCATATATTAGAACAGATAGAATGCACCGATTATATATTTTTCTTGTCATTGATAATGGGAAATGACTGCCAACATTAATTAATGTCAATTAACGATGGATTAACAATTCAAATAGTTACAGTTAATAACACAATACCCGGTGATCTTACAGCTGCAGGAGCTCCTCTCACAAGCCTAGTTCTTTTAGTGTTCACTTGCAGAAAAATAATGCTTGTCTGAAAGCCTTCCATTTCGCACAAAGACATGAACAAAAGACGGTCAGTAAAACTATTTTAGTTCAGCCACTGAGCTACAAAGGGATCACGGCTCAGAGGATCTACTGGGTCCTCTGAGCCGTGCAGGAACTCTTGCATCTGAGAAAACTCACTACGGTAACACCTGCCCAGCCTCACCTGAGGTGGCCTCTCCACCTGTGCAGCACCCATGGGACAGGTGCCAGGCAGGCCAAGCAGGGCCGCTGCCTATCTGCTGTGTGGCCATCAATGTACTCACGTAGGAAAGACAAGAAACAAAGACTTGTTTTAAGTGCTTGTAACAGTACATTCACGAAAACAAAGGAAAAGCAAAATTATTTTTATGTAGACATTGTTTGCTGTAATGAAAGTTAGCTGAAAAGCTTTTAAAGACGACAACATTTTTACAAGCTGACTCGTCGGGTCACGGGAGTCGTGCACACACAGGGAAGGCATGCACGATGTTTGTTTTTTAATGGAGAATCATTACTTTCCATAAAGTGACTGATGATAATATACAAAGTTCGTTGTAATGTGACATATCAAGTGGATAAGTCTGCAGTTTTCTGGAAAAATGCTGCTATAAATCAACGTAAGCTGTGAAAGAACTTTTATTTCTTTCGGTTACACAAAATATTACAATTTTTTTTCCAAAACATTCTATCATAATCATATGTTGAACTATATAGACAGGAAGTGGTGGCCTAGTGGCTTACGGTCGGGCATACCAACTCAGAGTCCCGAGCTCTTGCCCCGGCACAAGCTGGCCATTTTTCTTTGATAATACCGCCAAGTGGCCTAAGATCACCCACATGCTGCCATAACACTATCTTCGACGGGACTACAAAGTTATATGCTTGAGGAGCTTCCCTTGGCAGCATGAGCCTCTCAATAAGAAACGAGGCGCCATTTTAAAAATCTAACCCATGCTACTAACGGCCGGAGGCCGACTATCTAAGGCGTCCATTAAGCCTACCAGCGCCACGGGCAAAGGATAAAAAAAAAAATTTCCCTATTTCTTTTCCCGACACATCTCTCAATCATTCAATATCACGGCAAACCATCTAAAATACACTTTTCCTTTCAATTTATCCTCAAATACTTAATTTAGAAAAAATCAGACTAAGCACACACTCCCCTGGCGTCTCTGGTCTCGATTAGGAAATAAGAATATGGTCCCCAGCAGGTGATCGCTCCCAATTTGACCAGATTGTGGAAAGGGCTTCATTCACCTGGTTACCATATAAGTGAAGCCTAAATTGAAGGCCATTAAGAAAATAATACAGCGTATCCCACTTCACCAACCTCCACTTCACTTCACTTCATTTACAACTCCCAATTTTTCTTCTATTCCTCAATTTAGCTTTGTCTCGTTTTGAACTCTTTTCGTTTTCTCTATCCTTTTTTTTTTCTCTCTCTCTCTCTCTCTCTCTCTCTCTCTCTCTCTCTCTCTCTCTCTCTCTCTCTCTCTCTCTCTCTCTCTCTCTCTCTCTCTCTCTTCTATCTCTCTTTCTCATTACCATATCATCTCGTGCACCAATCCTCACCTCTTCTGCGAACCATCCATCGCCCTCCATGCTTCCTTACCTTCCCCATATACCACCCTTCGACATTCTTCCTTTCCTTCCCCTCAATATCAAACATTCTCTTGATCATCACTTCTCATAATTCCTAGTCGCTCTTTCATCTCCTGATTGTCTCTTCTTCTGTTGGATATTTTCATACCTTTTCCCGTCCCACCTTATATTCTTTCCTTTTATCTCCTTCGGAATCAGAAACACACGACATTACACTTCATATTATTTTGTGTACTACATTTGAAATTACGTATTGTTATCTAGCTCTCTTGTTTCTTCTTCTTCTTCCCCTTCTCCTCCACCTCCTTCTCTTCCTCCTCCTCTTCCTCCTCATCCTCCTCTTCCTCCTCTTCCTCCTCCTTCTCTTCCTCCTCCTCTTCCTCCCCCTCGTCTTGCCAATATAACTGCACAGGTAGCTGACGTTTCGATGAAAGAGAGTCAGCAAAAGTGTCTGATGGAAAAGTCATCTTTCGTGGAACCTCAAGAATTCTGAAACCTTCTCAAAGACTTCTTAAGCATAATTAATTTTCTCCATGACACTTCTTGCTTCTTAACTTCTGGTGATAAGTAGTAAGTTACTGTAATCATAAGTCCTTTGTCTAGTTAAAAACAAGGAAAGAAGGAACTTTACTTGAGAGAGAGAGAGAGAGAGAGAGAGAGAGAGAGAGAGAGAGAGAGAGAGAGAGAGAGAGAGAGAGAGAGAGAGAGAGAGAGAGAGAGAGAGAGAGAGAGAGAGAGAGAGGCCAAATTTCCCAGGAGAGTTGTTCCCGAACGGCTATAACTATTCAAAGTGCTGAGGATTTAGAGGAAAGTTTCAGCAGCAGAAGGTGTCAGAGGAAGTCTTCAATGAACAGAGAATAATAACGTCTCCACGTGTCCTTAAGGGTCGAGGGTGCAGCCAAGCATCTTGTGACGCCGTGAATGGGAAACAGCTGTGGCAACGAGCATGGCAAGGATCAGTAGCAGCTATACTTGCTCTTTAGATTTGGAAACTCGTTACCCTCATACTTCGTGCTAGCACACATGTCTAATTGCCATTAACCTGAAACACTGCAGCGAGTAATAAGGCCCAGGAGTTACTGATACACGAGATTTCACGCACACACTCAACATTCAACCGAGAACAACGCGAAACTGGTTTAGTAATTGCTCCCTTGAATGCAAAGAACATAATTCTTATTTTTTGCCGATACATGGCTGATCAGTGTCATCTTCCCTTGTGTAAGCAAATATAGGCCATATATGGCAATCCAGAAAAGAAATCTATGGTGAAATGCTTAACTATTGGGTAATGAAATATTAATAGCTTATATAACCGAACAAAACTGTACCTAACCAAACCTAACATAACATAAATTAACCTTAACTTAACCTAACCTAACATCATTTCAAAAACGCTTTGCGAGGTAAATATTGACGAGCATCGTGTGAAACCTTCACAGATGTGTTGTGTACACTATGTATATATAATATGTAGGACTTCATGTTTATATCGATATTACCGGAGCAGTAGTTATGAAAAAATCCCACTGAATTAAATATCTGCCAAGTAAAAGCTTCTCTAAATACGTGTAGGTGTGCATGTTTATGTGTGTATTTACTTAGTTGTGACATACAAGAGGTAAGCTAACCTCCTGCTATCAGCTTTGTGTGTGTGTGTGTGTGTGTGTGTGTGTGTGTGTGTGTGTGTGTGTGTGAGTTAACCTCGTGATGCCAACTTTGTGTGTGTGTGTATGTGTATGTGTGTGTGTGTGTGTGTGTGTGTGTGTGTGTGTGTGTGTGTGTGTGTGTGTGTGTGTGTGTGTGTGTAAGATAATAATGATCAAGAAAAAAGCACATTAACAGGAATACGTTAACACATTTACCTTGGCATTTTCATCTTCGTCGAAACACCTTTCTTCTACGAGTGTGGACAGAGCTAGGTGGTGGCGACCAGCACAGTGCCCGAATCACCAACAATCAAATTTGTTTCACTTCAATCTAGGAAATATGCATTGTTTCCACGCTTTGCGCAGGCACATACGGGCCTGGTTGTAACCAGTCTGAAGGACTGTAGCGTAGAGTATAGTTGATATCACAGGCTTGTAATAGCTACACAGTGTTCACCTGAATCCTCACATGCAAACTAGACTTCTCAGGTCGGAAACCACGTACAACTGGCATCACATTCCTTGGGACTGATAACAACTCAGGGTCGGAATGGACTCTTTTTCCTGCCTTACAACACATTATATTGACGAAATACTTAAAAACATGTCTTTTATACGATAACAATATTAAAGAAAACTTCTACAAGACAGTTTAAACAAAGAAATAGAAATACAGAATATTCATGTCAAGAGGTTGATGGCATCTCAGTGATAGGGAGTTGGTCCTGCTCCGAAGCATGTGTTTGCTTCGGAATCCTCCCTACGCCCCTTAAATACAGAATTACAATGCATTTCTTTCATAGCCTGTGAAGACGGAGGAGCTGCATGAAGGATGACCTATTATTTCATGCAATGTGTGTGACAATCGATCGTAGCAATAAGGTATCAAGATATATTTACATAAGATATTTGATTTTTTATAATGTATGTAAATAGTAAACGAGTTGCCTGTGATGATCTGAAACACAAATTATGAATGTCCAGCTCACCAACACGTATATCTAGGATTCGTTGTACATGCTCAAGATATACATCATTAAGTCAGGTGATTATGAGAGCGAGAGAGAGAGAGAGAGAGAGAGAGAGAGAGAGAGAGAGAGAGAGAGAGAGAGAGAGAGAGAGAGAGAGAGAGAGAGAGAGAGAGAGAGAGAGAGAGGCAGACAGAAATACTAAAGCACGCATGAAACACGAAACACTCACTCGATTCTAACAACAACAACAACAACAACAACAACAACAACTGCAACAAAACCAAAAACAACAACAGATCCAGAGACACACGAACAAAACAAATATTTTCCAGCACCTAAACCTAACACAGCCACAGCACCAGCAAACATTCGACCTTCCCATGAAATATAAATAATGTCTACCATTTGTAGTTTCCTTTAAGTGGTGGAAATCTGACCACGTGAAGACAG
>JAXIVD010003684.1:0-22500 GCA_036785275.1 Cancer borealis
ACCCTGTGGGTGCAAACTTTCAGTGCTGGAAGCATCTAACACAAGCAGCATCTTATTCCATATACAATCTTTATTCAATTCAGTACATGGTCGCACTTTTACTAAATTTCGAGAATTTTTTTTTTATGTACTTATATATAAATCTGCATGTTTTTTTTGTTTTTGTTTTTTTTTACAATTTTCTACTAAGTTCTATGAGAAAACTGTACCGTCAGTATTTCTGGAATTCCTTGTTGATGGGCAAAGTAATTAACCCTTATTAATGGTTTTACTAACAAAAACCGCTCAAGAAGGTTGATGTGCGATGCACCTCATGTGTTTTGATGAAAATTCACCCTAGCCAAATCACAGGCCGACGTAAGGCTTTCCAAAATTAGTATTGATATTGACACCGCTACATGACACGTGCCTGTGGTAACGTATCCCAGAACTTAATACGTGTACTCCTTAGGGTACATATACCGTCCTTAGGTGTTATTGCTGCTGCTGGAAATATTGGAACATTCTTTCATTCTAAATTTAGGTTTCTCGTGGATATTATTTTTTATGGACAATATTTTCGACCATTTCAATTTCGTTGTACTTGGAACTTTTTATAAAAATAAACTACAAAAAGACCAAAACGGGAGGTATGTTCCGTATGAAAGGTACGTAAGACCCATGTACAAATTTAACATCTGTCTTATTGGTATTAAGTGTTACAATGAATTAGTGTGTCATAGTAGAGACACCTCCTATAACAATTCATATAACTACTCTCATCTCTTTCGTAAAATATTCCAGATGATCTTGACTTACAAGACACCAAACAAATACATAAACAAAATAACGAAAAAAAGTGGCTACATCAAAATCCGCCTTTGCCCGAAGTGATAAATTGAAAGTAAAGATTATCAAAACAGCTACAACGGCGTTACTGAAGGCTGCATGTCGTTGAACAGCTGCGTGTGATGCTCCCACCTGCCTTCCAAACCTGCCTCTCCTGTTTCCCTCACCTGCCTCCCTCACCTGCCTCCCTCACCTGCCTCCTTCACCTGCCTCCCTCACTTGCCTTTCCCATCTGCCTCGCCTACCTGCCTCTTTTAGCGTGTGTCAGGATGAGGTAGTTAGGTTAGTCCTCACTCACCTCACCCCTCCATTAAGACTGTACCTACCTCTCTTCACATGAATCTTCCCCCTTCTACACACACACACACACACACACACACACACACACACACACACACACACACACACACACACACACACACACACACACACACAGTTTTTCGAGAGAGAGAGAGAGAGAGAGAGAGAGAGAGAGAGAGAGAGAGAGAGAGAGAGAGAGAGAGAGAGAGAGAGAGAGAGAGAGAGAGAGAGAGAGAGATGGATGATATAGATGAGTGAGAAAAAATGAGATTGGATCATTTATTGTCCAAAGAAATGAAAAGGGTGAACAAGACACAATGAAATATAATGTAATAAAGAACCATTCAACAATTCTTATGTGTTTTTGTTGTTATTGTTGTTGATTTTATTGTTGTTGTTGTTGTTGTTGTTGTTGTTGTTGTTGTTGTTGTTGTTATTGTTGTTGTTGTTGTTGTTGTTGTTGTTGTTGTTGTTGTTTGTTGTTGTATTGTCTTCCATTTTCTTTTGCTCCGCTTGATTTCTCTGTATTGCACATCCTTTTGTCATTCCTCTTTTTCCACTTCCTCCTCCTCCTCCTCTTCCTCCTCCTCCTCCTTCTTCTTCTCCTCCTCCACCTCTTCCTCCTCCTGCTCCTCTACTTTCTCGTTTGTTCATGTATTCCATTTTTTGTTCTTTTTTTCGTTAAAATCTTCTTGTTCTCGTTAATAATTTTCTCCTTCTGTTTGATATTTTAGATTATTTGTTATTTACATTTTGAAACCTCCTTTTCGTCTTCGTTATCCTTCTACATCACATCTTCCTCCTCCTCCTCCTCCTCCTCCTCCTCCTCCTCCTCCTTCTCTTCCTCCTTCTTTTGGTAGTTTGTTATAGTTTAGTATAGCATAGTATAGTATCTTCCTCTATTTTTTTTTTATACTATTTCACACTTGCCTCGATAATTCAATGTAGTATTTTTTTATACTACATGATATCACTGATTTTCCTGCCAGCTTCGGCTGGAGGGATGGGTGGGAGGGGATGAGCCTTCCACTGTACTATCTTTTCCCTAATTCAAGTAGTTAGTGTAGAGTAGTTATATCAAACAGCGTTCGCAGGGACCCTAATGTCTGTTGCTGTTTGTGTTAACTTGCATTCTCCTCCGCCTCCTCCTCTTTGTCTTCTTTATCCACCAGCAAAATATTCACCAGTCGGTCTAACAAAGCAACACAATTGTAAATATATAATAAGTATATAATAAGTTCATCCTTTCCCTACGAAGCATCGCATTAACTTTCCTTGTGACTTGATTCCTCCCGTGAAGCACCAATATCCTGTCTGATTTTCCACCATAATCCATTCTGTTAATCCGCTTCACAAACGTTTCTTTTCCTCCTCTCCTTCCCTCCCTTCCACTTAAATCTTTTTATATATTTTTTTCTTCCTTTGTCTGAAACTATTTTTTCTCTTGTTCTTCCTTTTGTGTGATTTTTTTTCTCTCTTCCACGTTCTTTTCTTTCTCCTGACCCCCTGCTGACCTTTCCTTCTGCCAATCTCCCCAAGTGGATGCTCCGCCCTGCTGGAACCTCTTCGCTATCCGAGATTAAAGGTGGAAGGACTTATTGCTTGTCTTATGTCGAGCATGTGTTGTCTTGCTGGACAGTGGTAGGAGGGAAAGACATGTTGCGCATCATCTTCTTCTTTTTTCTCTCTCTCTCTCTCTCATTACTGTTATTCTTTTATATAATTTCTAGTTTTCCTTTCATAATAAGAAGTGTTGCCTACGGTGCTCATACCAATAATAATCAACATGGAGCCACGTTTTCAGGGTAATCCTCAGCTAGGTTCATAAGGAATTATTCAGTTGTATTAACACCACTGTTACACTTCCGAACTCGTTAAGAAACTACGTCAAGACAAAGTGAAAGATGAAAATTCCCATCAGCAGATAAAAATGTGTATAGTTTAGGAAGCTTTAAGTAATGTAACATATTTATAACCGGAACTTAAATTGCCTTACATGCATTTTAATATCCTCTGGAGTGAAGATGAGACTCAATAGAACGAGTAGAACAGAAACGTTAAAAGCCTCATTACTGATAATAGGTATGAATTTACAAGCTTAAATACTGGCCTGAAATTACTTTACATGTGTTCAATATTCTCTACAAGGAAGTAAGTCCGTGTAGTGAGTAAACCTGTTTGACGTGAGCCTCGTTACAAGCCATTTAAATCTGACGTGTGCGTGAAAGGGTTAAGGTGGGGATGGGAGGGGGGTGAGGTGAGGTAGGGGAGAAGGGGAGCAACGCTAGCTGAATGGAGGTCACAGTAAGGGTATAGCTCCATATGTGACTAGCAATTTTATTATATATATAAGCAATTGATGATAAACGTGTAATAACTTTACATATATAAGACGGTATATGAGGTGCAGACTGTGTGTTGGGTACGGGAAATATATATCAAAAGATGTGCCAGAGAAGGAGAGAGATACCGTTGGAACTGGAGGTATGTGTGATACTGCGACGGCTTTTCATAGCTATATAACGTTGTATTGATGCGACATAAGGTGGCATAAGTCAACTGAAGAAGATCATCTGTGTACTATATTATTTTGGTACAGGAATGGTGTTTGATGAATAAGCTTTTGACTTTTCACTCCAGCTATATATTTATCATGTGAACGTGAGCGCAGTTTGCAGTTGGTTTATGAGCGTACTGAACACAATAGAGCTTCAGGTAATTTCACGGATGATTGCAAGGCGTCCCCCTGCTGGTAAGTTTTGTGAGGAGCAATATTACTCTTTCAGGAAGAAGTATCTGCAAAGTTTGTACCACCATGACACTGTTTATAAAAATTGTATCTGCAGTCCTTTCTAGTGTTGCGTCTCACCTTAAGAATAACGCATGTTCATATATAATGTATCTGCAGTCTCTTCTTGTGTTACACCTCACAGTAAGAACAACACATGGCTGAATCTGGAAACTGGAAGAGATGGGGAAAAAATTAAGTTAGGAAGTAGACCAAAGGGATGTTCCTCATGTAAAAGTTAACAAGACGAAAGGACGAACAGAGAGAGAGAGAGAGAGAGAGAGAGAGAGAGAGAGAGAGAGAGAGAGAGAGAGAGAGAGAGAGAGAGAGAGAGAGAGAGAGAGAGAGAGAGAGAGAGAGAGAGAGAGAGAGAGCATAACAGTATTACCTTAAGGTCCATCATCAAGTTAATCCATATAGATGATAAGAACGTAGAGTACAGATCATCCTCTCTTGATGCCATTACGTATAGTCAAAGGGATTGTCTCCAAAGCCATGAACTTCCTTCAAGATAAAAGAAGAAAGCAAGATTCCACAAAGACAAGATCGTCCTCTCTGGATTTTCCCTTCTCTGCCACTGTCTTTCATCTGTTGCAGGGATATCAAGCGCGTTTGTTATTTATTAATTTATGGACATGTGTTCTCTCCATCACTTACTATTTTTGCGTATTAAGATTTATGTATACAGTTGCCAGTATGGAAGGTTTTAGGGGACTCATCCTTTTGAGTGGGAGTGGATCGAGGTAGAAAGGGAAATTAAGTGTATTGCATTCATCATCGTTATATGTATTCAGAGTCAGAATGGAGCAGTGAACGGTATATTGACGTCCATCATCATTAGTTTCTACGCGTTGCTGCATTTCTCAAACCCTTAATTGTGTTGGCTATGCTTTGTGTTGCGTCCCCTGGTGTGAGATGTCGAGAGGTTGCTGGTTGGCATTCACTACGTTGATATTGTCTGCCTTCCTTACGTCCTTCACCCCAATATATTCTCTCATGTTCAAGTCAATTGCCAGGGAGGGTTCGAAGCCATGGGATCTATTGAGGGAGAAGCATCTCATTAGCAATTTTTTATGCTGCCTCTCAATAGGTTTTCTCGCTCACCGTTTACTTCTTCAAAATTGTGTCATTACTGTGCGGGTGTGATTGCGTCTAGTCAGCATACGACACTAAGGTGTGGAATTTCTCGTAAGTATTCCGTCGCTTGCACGGCTCAATAGTTAAGTTAGACTAGAGCAGAGTTTGTATCTTGAATGTTTTGGGAAGTCCTTCGCAGCCCCGACACCTTTTGTTTATTACCTTATTCATCAGTTAATACACATGCACATTACACTGCAAAGCTCTGTACTCCTTCTTACCACATCAATTGTACCTACGTTAGTAAAGGCTAGTAAATGTTGGTATCAAGATGTCCAGCATAACGACAAGGTATTTTGACAAGTAAGCGGTAAGTATGCACGGCTTGCTGTCACTCGGCTTGGTTTCGTTTGTTTGGCCATTGCAGGGAACGTAACTTATATCTAACTAGAGTTTTACTAATATAATCGGGCTCTCTTCTCCTCTCCTTTACCAAAAAGATTGTGTTGCGTTCCCGTGAACAAGACTTAGTCGCCTCTTCACTGTCACTTCACGTTCTCTGTCCTTTTTCCTTCCTGCCAGGGCACAGCAGTTGCCACTCTCAATGTGCACACCGCCGGACACATAACCTCTAGTATAATGGCGAAGGTTTTTGTCTTTAGTGGCGAGTTAGCGAGCTATTCGTGTGGTTGTCACTCACTTGCCAAAACTCACGAGCGTCACTGCTGCCATCATACCAAAACGGAGGCACTGAGCCACAGGATGAGGAGAGCTAATGTCACAACCAGTCCAGCGCCTCGCCACACACCGGCTGGCGTTATGTTGTTGGTGTTTCTGACATGTGGTATGGTGGCCGTCTACATTTTCGTTCTTAGTAAAGTATTGCAGCTTATAGTGTGTTAGCTCCGTTGTATAGTGCCGGACTCGAGGCCGAAAGGTTGCGTATTCGATCCTGGCTCAAGGCAGTTTCTTGGTGGGAGAGGTGGCGCTCGCTCTCTTACAACCGTTTTTTAGTGATGTCAAACTGAATTATGTTTTATGATTTTCCTTTTCAATATTGGTATGATTCAATTAAAATACAATGTTAATTGGAAAAGAAGTATGAATATAAGATGTTTTTTTAAGGTTCCTGATACATATTTAGAGTATGTTATATTGAGTAACAATTTAGTTGTAATAAATTTCAGAGATTTGTTGTTGCAGAACATTATGATTGCAAATGAGGTAAAAGTGTAAATAATTAAGTGGAACTATTTAATGCTCTTAAATAATGAGATTAAACAATGAAAGAAAATAAATATCATATAGTCTTTTGTAAGCTTGTTAATAATACAAAATGTTTGGAATGAAGAAAACAAATTAAAAAGAGAAGGATATTTACTCATCCATTGTGGTTCATTAACGGAAATGTTTTGCAAATCCTTACACAAAATACAAATCTTTTTCTTTACATCTGTCCAATAAATAATATCAAAAGCGCATAAAAATTTGATATGACAAGAGGTTTATCAATCATTCAAAGGTAGTTTATATATGACTGTGGAATGATATTTGTCAGACATTTTCAGCTATTCTTTAAACTTTATTCTGTGTTTTGCATTTTGTATGAAAGTTTTGAATATTAGGAAAAGAAAAATATGACACAGTTGACTGTAACAATAGAACGATGCATAAGAAAAAATAGAAGAAAGCTATCATCCCACCAACACATTTTTTTTTAAAGATAATTAAGTGTTTGTATGTGAATGTGTGAATGTTTTTTTTGTGTTTGTATGTGTGTGTGTTTGTGGGGTATGTGTGTGTGTGTGTGGGACGGGATAACTCCAGTCGGCTCCTCCAACATAAGTTCAGCAATAACTCAGCATCATCAACACAACACCAAGTTTTACTACCAATTACTCCAACCATAACCCCCACAACTCATTACCACCATTACTACTAATGATCATGCCCATTTCCACCTTCAGCCTCATCAAAACCCATCATTAGCGCAGTAAGTATCATTCGTATTATAACCCATTACCTCTTTTCACCATCCATAGCGCCTTACCACATCCTATCACCACGCATCACTCATCACTTGTCACTTGTCGCTTGTAGTCATAACAACGCATCACTAATCATCACTACTAATCATATCCTAGCCGGTCTTCATTATAATATTAGTGCAGCTGTGTGTGGATTGCCAGACAATGCTAGAGTGAATAGTACCGATACTTTTAAATTGATTGGCCCTCAGTTTTTAAGTTTGATATCGATGGTTATCTTAATTGCTTTTTTTAACTTGAAAAAGAGTCTGGATAAGGTCTACAAAAAAATGATCATTCATTATTTAGTATATACCTTTTTATTATACGTAAAAGACAGTTGATATTATACCTAGTTTAAGAAATAAAAATTTTCGCAAAACACCAGAACAAGGAATCTGTAAGTTATACAATACTATCACAGATGAAATCTAGTCTAACCTACTGTCACTTACCCGTCAAAACTCACGAGCGTCACTGCTGCCATCACACCAAGACGGTGTCACTGAGACACAGGATGATGATGGCTAATGTCACAACCAGCACAGCTAACGCTGCAGGTGTGGAGCCTACATAACATAAGTCTTGCTAATCTAGTCTAACTATAACTAGATGGGTGTTTCAATATCTACATGTGTATACTCTATATAGTAGCCCTTAACTGGAGACCCAGAGAGCCATGTACTATGTATTTTATCCGGCAAACGAGTCCTTTTATTGCTAACTTGTCTTATCTTCCCTTTTGTATGTTATTAGAAACTTCCTTACATACGTGAACCAAATGTATACGTGAAATAAATTATTTTAATTTGGAAAAAAAACTAATGGGTATCACATACTGATCATTTTGCTCTCTTCATATTCACTCTTTTTATTGTTTCATTTGGGAATTGGAAAAGGTGCATGTATATTCCATGAGCGTTATTACATCTAAATGCTGCACATATAGAAAATCACCGTAGCAGCAGCACTACACTGCACTACAGTCACTTTTATTGATTTTACAGAGGAGTTCATAACATTATCTACTTCAAATTAAAATCCATATCAATAAGTAAAGATGAATATGATAAATTTAAAAAAAACCTCAAATACACATGCAATACTCGTACTATCTCTAAAATTATATGTATATTTATAATGCCTGTAATCGAGCACCTGCCTGGCTAGGGGTTACAGCCAAAAATGTGCCAATGTCGCTCGTCTAATCAGCTAACAGCAAAATGTATTGGTGCTATATTTATATTAGTAAAGAGTCTCAAATCAATATCACTCATTTGGTTAAGCGATGGTTAGACAGATTACTGGAAAAAAGATATAAAATTTTTTTTTAGTATTTCTTAATGTTGATGATCTGAAGAATAAGAATACCAATAGAACAATAAAGATAAACACATTGAAACATTATTGACAAGTTGGAGAGGAAGATGAAAGGAAATCGGAGTGAAAGAATTAGTGGAACGTCGAGGATTTATTCAGTTTTTTACACGCGGATTTCCTCTCCTTTCCCCTCTTCCCCTCTCGCTCTAAAGATAATAATGTCACCAGCAGCCAACATGCCAGATATTATGTATATTTTTTTTTCACTGATATAAGACCATTGAGTTGAGTTTTTACAGTATATATTTGCCACTATTATTAAATAGAGCATTAGTTTCAACACACACACACACACACACACACACACACACACACACACACACACACACACACACACACACACACACACACTGCTATGCTTGCTACCTGCGACACATTTATTTTTTGTTATCCATCATGGAGAATAGTGTTCATATTAATTCCTCGTCAGAAACATTCAAAATTCAACGACATGACAAAAAGCCGCATTAGAACTGGACGCAGGGAATATATTGCATTTGCAAGCTTAAAAAATGTAACAGAAAAAAGAAAGAGAGAAAGAGAGAGAGAGAGAGAGAGAGAAAAAATAAATAAATAAATAAAATAAATAGAAGAAGAAAATCGTAGGATAGAACACAAAAAGTCTTCAGAAATATATAACATGAAAAACATGGAATCCAAAATGGTGTGTGGGTAGTGGACGAGGAAGGGAAGGCAGGGGAGGGGAAGGAGAGGGACGGGAGGGTAAGGGAGGGGAGGGGAAGGGAGGGGAAGGAGACAAGGCTGGAGGGGCAGATAGTGTCATCCCCACAACCCTGCACACCCACTAGGATCATGAGGTCTGTGACGCCACTGACACTCACTCCACGGCTCGCCTACCTCCCAGCCTAGTGCTCTACACCTCGTCTCATCGGTTGTTTTTCTCTTTCTCTCTCTCTCTCTCTCTCTCTCTCTCTCTCTCTCGCTCTCTCTCTCTCTCTCTCTCTCTCTCTCTCTCTCTCTCTCTCTCTCTCTCTCTCTCTCTCTCTCTCTCTCTCTCTCTCGCTCTCGCTCCTCAAAAATTCGCAAAATAAAAATATCTTTTCTTTCACCAGGTAATCAGATTTACATTCAGAAGTTAATTACACAAGTGTTTTATTCTGCATCATGCACATGTAGACAGAATAAAACAGAAAACATAGACTTGCGTAAGAGTTTAGTTCCAAGTTGTTCCCATTTTATAGACACGGGAAGGGTTAGGTTATGTACACAAGCGTCATTAAAAGAGACCGCTTAGTTTGGCATAATGGCAAGAAAGATGAGGGAAATGTGGCGTGGGAAGCAGACAGAAGGAGGGAGGGAAGAAGGTTGAGGGGATGTTTGTGGGTGACAACAGAAAATTAGACTATTTGAAAAGGATAAATAGAAACACCAATAGAAACACCAAAATAAATGCAGGGACAGGAATTCAGATCACAAATACAGTAACATACCCGAATACAGGAGCACAATTACAGGAGACGAATACAGGTTCACGAATACATGAATAATATTACAGAACACGAATACAAAAACACTATGACAAGGACACGAAACGAATACAATAACACGAATATAGGAACTTTATGAATACAGGGTCACAGATAGAATACCTTGAAAATAGAAGCATAAATACGAATTTTCGAATGCACGAATGAAAAAAAAGTAAATTGTCTAAAAACAAATGACATGTAGAAACACCAATAAAGGAAATGGATAACAGGGATTGGAGACTAGATGACATTTAATCCATTGTCTCATTAAACTTAACCATTCATTTTTAGATCGTATAACTATTTGCATTTGACACCAATGAACCTGAGTTATTTTTTGTATATATTAATCAGATTATTAAAAGGTTCCTAGCATGACAAGCAAAACTGAAGAAAAAAAATATTAGTTTCCTTTAAGCTCTTGCGTGAAATAAAGCACAACATCACATCCTATATATGTGACAGGCTTTGTGTACATGAACTGTATGTTTGGTGTTGCGGAAATACACCTTATTACTTTCGTTAGTCATACAACTCATTAAACAGATAACATTATAACAATAAAATAAAGGTCATTCTGAGTAACGAATCATTGCCTGGTAAATGAAGAGCACTCGTAATTTGTTACTAATGGATGCATTTGGTAGGTGTTTTAATGTTTAATTTCATATAATAATGTTTTTGACATCATGAATAAACAATTCCAGATAGCATAGTCAACTTGGCCCTCGCCTTGCCAATGCTCATCTTGTTAATGAGTCAATTTAGATAAAACAATGTCCCTCAGAATATTAAGTTGTATGTTTACAAGATAATGTCGTGTTAAATCTTTACTGCCTAATTACTTAGCATATCTGGTCTTTAGGATGTAATGTAATTATACGATTACACACTTAAATGTTGTTCTCTCCTGTTAATGTCGCCTGGATAGTTTTCATATATTTTATTGTTGATATATTTATTCAGGGTTGTGTATATGTTTGATTTATTTATGTGTTTGTTTAATGTATGTTAGATTTATTTTCATTTGATATATCTTTTTACATTCTTCATTAATTTTGTTATATTCTCCTTTTTTTGTTATTTATTTCATCCTGTCTTTCATTTCTTTTTATTTCTAATTCCTTTTTTTTCCAGCATGCATTTAATTTTCATCCTTGTGAATTTCTTAATTTAGCTTCGTTTTCTCCTTATTAAGCATGGATAACTTCCTTCCAACTACAAACAGGTATCTTTGATTTCAAGTCATGTACAAGTCTAAGCTCCATTACCGTGTTATGATAAACGAGTGTCCTGACATTGTTTTCAATTCTGTCCTATGTGGTAATCCGGCTCCGGGTAATCCGGCTACGGTTACTAATACCACGTTACTCCCTACAATAGTAGAAGAGGACGAGGTTAGTCGCTAATCTTCAACCTACAACGCCCCCTTCATTTCCGCCCGTGTGCTATGGGTCCTCGGCAGAGTGACCCTTCGTCACCATACACACCCCTTCCCCAGTCACGTGTCCCAGTTCCCCCTTTGTTCTACCCAATACTTCACTACCTCACCCCATGCAGGCTTTTAGAGATCCCTTCACTTACTCTCTGACTGTCCAGCTGAAAGGACGATTTCCCCTTAGCCTTCTCCATGGCTAGAGTACTGTTGGAAGTGGTGAGTAGTAATTCGTGTTCCTAGGCATAACTGTTTGTAATCGGTTGGAGGCAGTAATTAGACTGTAATGTGTTAGGATTGACTTCCCCTTTGGTTCTTGATGGTTGGTATCTTTTGTTGAGCACAATCCCCTTATGTTCAAGTGATAGGAAGATATTTTTGTCATGTTAATTTAATCGCCAGAAGACTTAATACGCGATTGATTGTTGTTGATTGTATTGAAGTTGGACATCAGTTGTCCTTCACTGATTTATTGGCCTTAATGATTGTAGCTAGAGGTTAAGAAATAAATAAGATAGGATTTACTCTGTTTTATGTGAACCCGTTCTCTCCGAAGAGTGGTATCGGTTGACTCACGCTACGACAAGGTGAGTAAGACGTAACTCGTGACTACTAGTTAGAAAAGTCAAAGAAAGGGTTACAAAAGTGGTGGCAGCTTTCTGGATACGTATAACAGAGTATATTAACGTGACAAATATCAAAATATCATATGAACTCCTCTCCTGGCAGCCCTGACGGTAATTATATCAGTGAAAGTGAGAGTGATAGTGAAAACAATTTATTGTGGGATAACTGGGAATTAGGAGCGATGAATAACCCCCATCTAAAGTTAGACGCCGAGAGTCTACGTAAAGAAACACGCCAGCCTGTCGCCCCCGTAACTCCCAATCCCCCATGTTAAACGCCCTCGACTCCCCAGCCTCTTATGACGCAGCAGGTTAGCCCCCCATCTCAAGGAGCGCGCCCTAAGTCTCAAAGTGGGCGACGTGAGACCAACCCCGACTCCGCTACGACCTGTTTCCGGTGCGGGAAGAAAGGACACACTGCGCGTTTCTGTAGGGCTGCCTTCTGCAGTAAATGTTCGACATTAGGACACGAGACAGGTAGTTGCCGACGCTCTGTGAGACAAGACAGAGGAAATTGTCCCCCACCATATAGGGGAAGTACCTACGAACAGCCAAAAAACTCCTCGCGCCGGTGGAACTAAGTAAGTCACCCAGGAAAACGCCCTTGCGTTCCCCGGCAGGAACAGAAACAGAAACAGAGACAGAAGCGGAAACAGAGACAGCACGAGGGCAAGGACGTTCAGTACATCCGGCCCCAGTAGCCACTATCTCTCCCTCGCGGTGTAAAATAGCCATCCGAGTGGAAGTACTGAGAAGTAATGGTAGTTTTTCGGTCGCACCAGTAATATTAGACTCAGGTAGCTGTGTGTCCATAATAAGTCCTGAATATTTACAGCAAGAGAATATAAGAGCTACCAAGTTATCGCCTGATTCCTCTCCACCTTTTAAATTAGTTGGAGTAACGGGAACGGAACTGAAGAATGAGGGAGTTGCTACTATTAACCTTAAGTTTGGAAAAACTTGTTATCCCCATGACATGGTAGTTGTTGGCGACACGTCCTTGACGGCGCCTATACTCCTGGGTGCAAACTTTATACTGACTCATCACATGACCCTAACAACCTATCCCTCGACAGAGAGTGATGAGGAAAAATGCGAATTGACCATAAATGGAGAAACGATTCCCGTAGTAATTATTCCCCCTGGCGATGATATTATTTTAGTATCAAATGACGAGAGTGGTTCTCACACCCTCTCCTTGACAGGGTTAGAACCCACCGAAGTTGACTCCGCGAAGTGCAAAGTGGCACAAACACAAAGACTACCCCCCCTCAGCGGGAGGTTACGTCACGTTATCTGTCCCCTCCCAGGCGTCCGAGGCTTTGTTTGAACCCAACCCCAGTTGTCCTAGAGCGAGAGCGCTCTGTTCGGGTATCGTCAAATTACATCCGTCACCTAGGCCCAAATTCTCATTTTTCACAGTTTGGTATGTGAATGTAGAAGAGGAAGCGATAGAACTAGAAGAAAGGGAAACCTTAGGGTTCCTGCGTCCTGTTACCCGTCAAGTTTATCAAACTGAAGAGATTGTAGCTGCGGTAGACTCTTCATCTCCGAGAGTCAATTCCCAGTCGGCAGATGATAAGATGGAGATTCTTTACAAGTACGTGGATGATAAATTTCCTAGAGACAGCCAGGAGAACTCTAGATTAAAAGAGTTGGTAAATAAATACCCTTCCGTGTTTGCAACGGAAAAAGAGCCATTGACAACAACCCCTTATTATTGCAGCACCTTAAAACAGCCTCACAGAGAAGTGGTGTATAAACGCCCATATAACATCCCCCTTTGTTATCACAACCAAGTTGAGGAACAATTAAGAACTATGGAAGAACATGGCGTAATTCGTCCTTCGCGATCGCCGTTCAATTCCCCCTTGATCCCCGTACCCAAACGAGACGGAGGCATTAGACTATGTCTAGATTTTAGAGCCTTAAATAAAACCCTCGAGGATGAGAGGTACCCTCTTCCTAACATTCAGCAAATTTTGCATCAGTTAGGCCGCAGTCGCCTCTTCACCTGCCTCGATTTGAGACAAGGCTATTTACAAATTCCTCTAGAAGAGAAGAGTAAGGAATTAACTGCTTTTTCGTCCCCTGCGGGGCATTATGAATTTAATTATTTACCATTTGGATTAAAGTCAGCCCCCAGTATCTTCCAGTATATCATTAACACCGTCTTAACGGGCCTAGTGGGTAGAAATACTCATGTTTACCTAGACGACATAATCGTCTTGGGAAGCACCCTGGACGGGCATGTAAGGAATTTAGAAGCTGTCCTTCGTAGATTGCAGGAAGCTAAACTCACTCTTAAGATCAGTAAATGTGTCTTCTTCAAGGACGAAGTACATTATTTGGGTCATATCAGTTCAAAAGGCCTCCGCCCTCAACCCGAAAAATTGAGGGCAATAGAACAAATCCCTCCCCCTAAAACTATTCATGACTTGCAATCCTTCACGGGTTTAACTAACTATTATAGGAAGTTTATTCCCCAGTACAGTAAAGTTATAGGACCCGTCCTGGCTCTAAATAAAGGCAAAAAGACACCCCTTAAGAAAAATTATAAGACTCCCCTCACTTGGAATGAGGAAGCTACTCAAGCCTTCCTTACTATTAAAGATTTAATGAAACACTCCGTGACCTTGGCCTTCCCTGATTTCGCTAAGGAATTTATTCTTACCACCGACGCATCAAACACCTGTATTGGTGGCGTCTTACAACAAAAGGACGATCAGGATAGGTTGCGCCCTCTCTCATTTTTTAGCAGGCAGTTAAATTCTGCAGAACAGCGCTATAGTACCGTGGAGAGAGAAGCCTTAGGCATTGTTTATGGCCTACAAGTAAACCGACCCCTTATCTTGGGTTACCCAGTTCACATACACACCGACCACCGCCCGCTGGTCTGGCTGTTACAGACGGCCAGCCCAAATGGTAGAATCGCCCGGTGGCAAACCCTTCTGAGTGAATATAATTTCACTATCTCCCATATTGCGGGCCATGAGAATTTAGTGGCCGATTTTATGTCCCGCATGCACGCTCAAGCAGCGGAGGAAATAGAGTTGATAGACCCCCGAGACGAACGAGGAAGTTTGTCTGTAAATAATGTACTTCCCCCCCGCGCAGAGGTCAGTGGCGACCGGAAGTAGTGTAGGATGGCGAGGATCGACTAGAGAAGTCAAGGTCACTCGAGTACATGATGATGTGTTACATGTAGGGTCGCAGGTGCGTAAAACCCTACCATATGATGATGATGATGTTTTAAAATGTAGGGTCGCAGGTGCGTAAAACCTTACCATATGATGATGATGATGATGATGATGATGTTTTAAATGTAGGGTCGCAGGTGCGTAAAACCTTACCATATGATGATGATGATGATGATGATTTAAATGTAGGGTCGCAGGTGCGTAAAACCCTACCATATGATGATGATGATGATGATGTTTTAAATGTAGGGTCGCAGGTGCGTAAAACCCTACCATATGAAGTGGATGTAGTAACCCCGGGTATTGAGTTGAGACAAGCTTCAGTGGGGTGGAGCATAAAGGAATTGAGAGAATTACAAGATGAAGTTGAGGACTATAAAGTTATAAAGGTTGGGTTGCAGGCGCATAAACCCCTTCCTGAGATTATTGATGAGCTCCGAAGTTTGAAAAGTAAAATAAAATGGCCATTAGATGAGTTACTTGTGGAGGACGGCCTCCTGTACCGCCGCAGAGTGACCGTGTATGGGGACGAGCAGCGAGTGGTCTGCTTACCTCCCTCTTACGTTGAGAAAGCGCTGGCTTTAAGTCACTCCACGTCAACGGCCGGGCATGGAGGGATTAATGTCAGCCTCGCAAGATGTCAAAGTTTTGCCATCTGGCCCTCAATGAAGCGAGACGTAGAAGATTACGTGAAAAGATGCCTCGTGTGTAGTCGTTTTAAGCAGCTGGGGAACCACTTCCCTGCGCCCTTGAGACACTAACCCGACGTCTCTGCTCCGTTCCAACGGATCCATGTAGATTTGGTTGGCCCGATGGGCACATCCGATAGTGGGTTCAAATACTTGATGACAGTGGTAGATGTTTTAACGCGTTACTTGATTGTAGTCCCCCTGAGAAGCAAGGAAGCCCGGGAAGTTGCCCGTGGATTATATGAGCATGTAATTTGTATACATGGGGTGCCCCTAACGATGGTGACCGACCAAGGTCGTGAATTTGTGAATGCAATCCTGCAGGGTGTTACGCAGGAATTAATTATGGATCATGCCAAGATTACGGCGTTACATCCCAGTGCAAATGGTGTAGTAGAGGAGCTAACTACACCATTACAAATATTTTGCGAGGGTTGGTGGAAGGCAATACTTCCATTTGGGACAAAATGTTACCCCCCAGCGGTGCTGGCGTATAATAGTACGTATCACCGCACTCTCCGCGATACCCCCTTCTTTATGATGTTTTTTAGAGACCCCAGAATGCCCTATGCCATGTTGGAAGCTCCCCCTCGCCCCTTTTATAATGTTGACTCCTACAAGGAAGAAATGGCAGTGATAGCCCGGCGAGTGTACGATCGCTGTCAGGAAAATATAGAAATAGGGCGCCAGGAGATGGAAAAATATCACAAATCCTCTAGAATCAAGCCCATAAATGTTGGAGATAGAGTGCCTCTAAGATACATACCCAAGAAAAAGACAAACAAAAAGCTGCAACCGCTCTATGACGGACCATTTTGAGTCCTACAAAAAGTTAGTGACGTCGTAATACGTCTGCGTAATATCCGCACGAGTAAAGAGGTAACGGTGCACACAGATAGAGTGCGTGTGTTACATGAGGACTGCGTCACTATTAAACAGTTCCCCAAGGTCAGGCGTGCGTTCCCCACTAACCCAGAACGTGAGATGGAGTGGCAACACTACGAGTGGCCATCGGAGGAGGAAGAGGAGGTCCCGGGTCCGCCCCAGGCTACTGGCCCCGTGACTAATCGCACAGAGGTCACTAATCCGGCCAGCCCAGCGGCACCTCCCCGTTCCCCTCCGTACAGTCTGCGTTCATCTTCTAGAGCACCAGACTTGCCTAACGTCATGACTAGACCGTTAGAGTACTTACCTTGTAAATAATTGTTATTTAAACTTTGATGTAATTGTTATTTAAACTTTAATGATTAATTTGTGTGTTATTTAAATGATGGAGAGTTAATTTATGTTAATAAAGGTGCACACAAAATTGAGCAAATATATTGTTTTCTCGGATGTGTGTGGTGGCTGCGGTCATGGCGTCAACGCCAACTCGGGAGTCTCCGATTAGAGCGGGCTTCAGTTTCACGCCCGCGTACCGTCTCCTCCTTACTGGCCGACAGTATGTTATCCCCTTCACCCTCCGTCAAGAAGATGTCCTCGCCCCCCTTGTTCAAGCCCTAAATCGTACTTCAGATCTACGATTTAATGTTGATCACATGTCCACCGAACACCCTCTTATTGCCCAGATTAAGGTCACTCTACATCATTTTGATAGAGAATTTCATTCCCTTTTTAATGACCTCAACAGATTTTTACATTATGTAATGGGGTCTGAACCCACCTTATATCATCCCCTCCAAATGTCTCGCCAAAAGCGAGGATTAGTTAATGCCTTGGGCTCCCTTTCTAATGTCTTGTTTGGTACGGCCACCCAGGGTCAAGTTGACGCAATATATCAGAGACTCCACGAATTGTCGTCACTTACTGAGAAAGAGCGAGTTCTTTTAAACGTCCATTCCGAGACTTTAAACCTGACCTTACGTAATATGTTTGCAATGAGAGCGGCACTGCATCGTCTTGACACAGCCGTAAATGTATCAAATCAAGTCCTCCGCAAATTTTCAATTAACACCCTGGAGATAGAGGGCGAGCAACGTCTCTTCCAAGCCCTCCTTGATCTAGAAATAGCACTCACGCATATCAGTACGGATGTACTGGATTTGAAGATAGGCCTCCAGGCCTTGTTACAAACGTACATTACCCCAACCATCATCACTGACCAAGCTCTACTGACTATATTGCGTGAGGCCGCTTCCCGACCCCCTGGCCTCCTATTCCCTGCTCTAAATGACTACCTCAGCTTGTATAGATCCCTTATAAGAAGTTCCTCCAAACCGACAGTTATAGCCGGAACACGTAATTTCTACCTCACCCTTCCCTTACGAGGAGATCCGTCTGACATTTTTGATGTCTTTCGAATCGACTCCCTTCCCTTTTCTTCACCAAACTCCTCCTTCTTTGCTCAACACATAACCACTCATAGATATATAGCCCTGACGGAAAACCGTCGTTTTTACTTTCTCATTGATAATCTAGATCATTGTATTAAGCACGATAACTTACTAATTTGTGTACCAACAGGCCCAGTTTACGAGTCCAGTCACACGGCTTCGTGTGAATCAGCAGCTTTTTTCCGCCAACCGAAGCTCATTAATCTTTGTAAAACGAGATTACTCACCACCTTCTCCCCCATGTTTGTCAAAGGCCCCGGGTTTTGGGTCTACTTCCTTCCCTCTCCCATGACTCTCACACTCACCTGTCCCACCAACCCCATTCATAAGCATGTAGTGACCCTCGATGGACAAGGCGTGCTGACACTGCGACAAGGATGCAGCGCCCACGGAGCGGCTCTGACCTTGCCGGCCCACGACACTGTGGTCGACGGGCCCCCCATCACTGTCTCCCGCTCCCCGCTCCCGGCTTCCCTCTTCTCCCTCCCAAATCTCCCAAGGCCCCTCAACGGGTCCCTTGTTCCTGATGTGCCCCCTCTACACGGCGAGCAGTCTGTTCCCCTCCAGAAGCTACTGGCCAGGTTGCAGCCCCTGACCCCGCTACCGCCCACTCCGACACAGCCCTCCCACTCGTGGCTCTACGTGCTGTTCGGCGTGCTGGCCCTGGTCCTGGCGTTGGCTCTGGGAGCTGGCCAGTGCTGGATGCTTCGCTCCGCCCGTCGACGTTCCCAACAAGAGGCCTGGCAGATGGTGACGGTTCGCAGGCCCACGCCGGCGATCACTTCCAAGAGATCTCAGGGACGAGATCTTCCGGAGGGGGGACTCTGTGGTAATCCGGCTCCGGGTAATCCGGCTACGGTTACTAATACTACGTTACTCCCTACAATAGTAGAAGAGGACGAGGTTAGTCGCTAATCTTCAACCTACAACGCCCCCTTCATTTCCGCCCGTGTGCTATGGGTCCTCGGCAGCGTGACCCTTCGTCACCATACACACCCCTTCCCCAGTCACGTGTCCCAGTTCCCCCTTTGTTCTACCCAATACTTCACCACCTCACCCCATGTAGGCTTTTAGAGATCCCTTCACTTACTCTCTGACTGTCCAGCTGAAAGGACGATTTCCACTTAGCCTTCTCCATGGCTAGAGTACTGTTGGAAGTGGTGAGTAGTAATTCGTGTTCCTAGGCATAACTGTTTGTAATCGGTTGGAGGCAGTAATTAGACTGTAATGTGTTAGGATTGACTTCCCCTTTGGTTCTTGATGGTTGGTATCTTTTGTTGAGCACAATCCCCTTATGTTCAAGTGATAGGAAGATATTTTTGTCATGTTAATTTAATCGCCAGAAGACTTAATACGCGATTGATTGTTGTTGATTGTATTGAAGTTGGGCATCAGTTGTCCTTCACTGATTTATTGGCCTTAATGATTGTAGCTAGAGGTTAAGAAATAAATAAGATAGGATTTACTCTGTTTTATGTGAACCCGTTCTCTCCGAAGAGTGGTATCGGTTGACTCACGCTACGACAAGGTGAGTAAGACGTAACTCGTGACTACTAGTTAGAAAAGTCAAAGAAAGGGTTACAAAACCTACACAAATTGTAGTATGTAAGTTTTGTGGACAGACGTAACCTTTATTTTACTTGATTTCCTGATTATTGTTATTGTCAGCTTTCGCAAAGCATCAACATTGTTTCTTTCTTACAATTCCTGACTCTGATTTGCATTGGTCAAAATAGATTATCAGCATTGTTTTGTAGATCTAAAGTCAAGGCAGAAAATTGATAATGAAAAAAAGTGAAGAATATAAAATCCTCTTCATACAAGATTCCCTCCTTTTCCTCTCCACTGGTTTTCCTTTTTTCTCCCTGATCTCATCCTCATTGGCAGCTATTCATAGGTAACCACAAGACAAAAAAAGCATCACATTGTGAAGGGAAGTCGGCTTTTCGCTTCGTGTAGGGAACATAATCAGATTGTGTTGTAAGTATGTGTACTATTTTGAGGTTTCATGTGGTACTAATATAAAGGATTGGTCTTGGGGGAAAGCAAAAAAAAAAAAAACACGCACAAACAGCACGTCAAGTAAAATTAATAAGATTAAGTGTCAAAATAGCAACAACAGATTGATAGATAAACGTGCACAGGTAGGTATAAGTAGAAAGGCAGATAGATGAATTAATCATTCATTTTAACGTTGTCAGACGTCACATTTTACCATATTGTTCTTTTTGCTCGTGAACACATACGTAACACACATGACTAAAAATGGTAAAAACATAATTGATTTTCCTTGGAGCATCTTTTGTAACTGTGTGTGTGTGTGTGTGTGTGTGTGTGTGTGTGTGTGTGTGTGTGTGTGTGTGTGTGTGTGTGTGTGTGTGTGTGTGTGTGTGTGTTTACGAAAGGGAACGCGTGCTAGAGCGGTGCTGACGTCATGATCGTGGTTGTTGATCAAAATTAAATAGACATGCTGGGTGACTATGATCCCCAAAACCACTCACCCAGCATACACAAACTGCTCGCTTCAGTTTGGGTAGTTTGGGTAGTTTGGGTAGTTGCTACAAAACACATTGCGCTGTCATCCGAAGACAATCTGAGCCATTGAGTGAAGGATACTGCCTGATGAGTCTTGTACCTCAGATTGAGCAAACATGCAACAGCTCTTTTAAAATAAGTCATCACCTAAGCCATTAATATAATTTTTAAGTATACTGGTGTTACTAAGCCTTCATAATTTCTTCTGGGATTCAGATCAACATTATAGTTTATAACGAATAAATTGTTTGGTGGTGAAATATATATTGTATGTGTGAAGTGGCAAGCTGTCCTGTCTGCTACTCCTCCTCTCCCTTCCTCTCTACCCTCCTCTCCCCTCCTCCTGCCCTCCTTCACGCAGTTACCAAGTGAGTTTTGGGGGAAGGGAGTCAGCTGCTTCACTCACTCACTGACTCGCTCATTACGTGTTGTTCAGACGTTCGAAGCACCAGGCAGCCATCTCGTACCAACCTTTCAGCTCTCTTTTGCTTTACTTCACGAGTCAGATTTGTCGTTTTGGCGTATTAATAATTATCAATTCTGGTTATATTTGGTGATTAAAACCATAATTATAATGAGACGAATGGCTTGATAAGGAAAAGGTGATCGCTCTATAGCATATCCATTTCAGATTAGCAAACATGACTGGCAGTGTTGCTGTATGACTAATAAAACTAATAATCATTAAAACATCGTAAAACAAGGAATTATTACATAACCTGTTGTACTACATGCATTCATAACAGCGTGGCGTTAAAAAATATATTAATAAAAGATAGATTACATTATTAATTTCAAGGAATACCATAACCTAATACTCACTATCTGGTAAGACCTAGTACACCCTTGCTTAGCTAGCCTTGGGCAGTAGCCTTCGACAGTAGCCAGCGGGCCATCGGAGAGGTAGAAGCCGGTGTGTTTATACTTTCATCCACCTGAACACTGCAAACCAAAGTCAGATCTTACCTCACCTCACTTCATCTCACCTCACTCATCCATCGCGCGTTCATGTATATTTTGTAGTGTTAATACCGTGTGTTAAGAAGAGGATTACCGCCTGTTACCTGTTACCAATTACCTGTTACCAGCGCTGCTATGTAAGTGTTAATACGTAGTTACAATGTTAGTTATCTATACCTGTCTTCTTTCCTTCATTCCTTTTTTCTATCAACTTTATGAATGCAAACTAGATGCCACGTAATCTATATTAGACAAGCGTGATGGAAAGGGTGAGGAGAAGGTAACGGTTTGGTAATAAATAGACATGCTGGTTGACCATGACTCTAAAGACCACTCACCCAGCATACCCAAACTGCTCGCTTCAGTTTGGGTAGTTGCTGCAAAACACATTATCTTGTCGTCCGAAGACAATCTTGAGCCATCAGGTGAAGGATATTGCCTGATGAGTCTTGTACCTCAGATTTTGTCTTGTTGCTGGAATAGGAGTTGTGAAGTTGAGTAGCTTGTTTAGGAGTTTCTCATCCCCCTCTAAGAGGGCTCTTTTCAGTTCTGCCACAGACAGATCTTGTATTTTCTTTTTCTTATCGTTTATTCTCTGGTATTGACATGCTCAGACATTTGCCATCCTCCATAAATAAACAAAGGAATACAATGTAATGGATGTGTTGTCGTTGCGGCAGACTTTCACACACAGAGCCGTTTATCTATTTATGAATCCACTTAACTTTCCATTATATTTCTATTTACTATTCTTATTTATTATTTTTAACCAGACACTTTTTACCGCAGTTATGTTTCGTCAGGGTTGCATTCCTTGTTTTGGGACTCAGTA
>JAXIVD010003684.1:27500-30000 GCA_036785275.1 Cancer borealis
ATTTATTTTGAATCTCCTTCCTCACCGTTCACTCTTTTTCCTTTATCTTTTTTTTTTTGTTGTGTTGTGATAGAAGTAAAAATCCCATCTCAGTATTTTGGGTCTCACAGTTTTATTGCATATATATTTTTCGATACGTACGTGGAATCTTTATGTTCGGTCGTTTCAAAGACCTTTTCTTGGCACCGTTCTCCCGCTTCATCTTTTCTCTCTCTTCTGTGCAACTCAGCGCCATATTCTAGTTTCCTCTTCCAAATTGCCTCCCGGTCGATTCTTGGTTCCTTCCTCTGTGTTCCCTTATCGTCTCCTCCTCACATCCTCCTTTTCTTCCTCTTCCTCCTCCTACTCCTTGTCCTATGTTTCGTCTACTTCACCTCATCGTTCCTCCTCCTCCTCCTCCTCGGCTTCTTCGTCCTTCTCCTCCTACTTATCGTCCAACCCAGCCTCCTCCTCTTCCTCCTGCTCCTCCAGCTGCCTGACCGCCCTTGCATCGGTTCGCTCCGTCACACCAGCCTGACGGGAAGCTCCTTACACCAGCCATTCGTGGGCACAATGCGATTTCTTGGCTGACTTAACTCCTTAGTGATGGAGCGAAATTTCCACGCTGTGCCTCCAATTTACCCGCACTAGTCTGCTCATTCTTCATGCATTCGTCTCCTTTTCTTACTGATCTTCTCTTCCCATCTGTATCTTTCCTTTCCATTCCTCTGGTCATTTCTTCCTCCTCCTTCTTTCATAGTTTTTGTTTATTTTTTATTGCTTTCGTCTCTATACCTCTTTTGTCTTTTCTATCACCTTACCTTTATTTGCCTTTCCTTCTCTTCCTTTCTCTTCCCTTTCCTTTTGTTTCCTTCCTTTCTCTTCCTTTTCCTTCCTTTCCTTTCCCTTCCCTTCTCTTCCCTTCCCTTCCATTCCATCCCCTTCTCTTCAGATGCAGATCATTTCGTACCCTTCCCTTCCCTCTAATTTCTTTCCTTCCCTTCCCTTCCATTCCCTTTCCTTCCTCATCTCTTCCCTTCCCGTCGCTTCCTTCGTTACTATTACACCCACACTACTCCTTAACATTCCTTATTCTCCCCTACCCTCCCGTTATCTTCCCTTCCCTTTCCTTCCTTAGCACAAGAGACGTGAACGGCATGTCAGCAGCCTAATATAAAGTTCGTTCTTCTATATTCCTTCCTCTATCTTAGTTCCTTGACTTAATCATTCCTCTATCCACTGTTCCTCCTCTTTTTTCCTACTGGTTCTTCCTTTTCTAGTGGCGCTGGATACGTGGAAAGCATACCAGCTAGCCAGACACCCAGCCAGTAGCTCCGTGGAGACCAACTTCATCCATCTGAGTATACATTAATACCCGTCGTGGTTGGAAAGCTCTCGCACAGCAATAAGTAATGAACTGCCGGGTGTGTGAAAGTCTCGTATGGTCAGACTTCGTTCCCGCTTTGGGTTTTGGAAGATTTACAAATGTGTGAAGGTTAACGGTTGTGTGTTTTTTGTCTGTGTGTTAATGATTATTTATTTATCGTCTCTTTTTCTCTCTTTCTTTCTCTATATATTTTTTCTCTTTTAGAAGACAAATTACACACGTTAGATCTTTTTATATTTTTATTTTTTCACACTTCGGTCCACTACACATTATGTCTTGTCTAGTTTTTTGGTATTCCTTACTCCTATTTTTTTCTTACTTTTGTAATTCCATGTATTTGTTCCCACTTTTCTTTATTATCTCCAGGAATTACTTTTCCTCCCGTATCTGTCGTTATATGTACCATCAACGAATTCATTATCTTTTCCATTTTACCAGATTGATATCCCTTATTTTATCTAATGGACACTGAATCACACAAGGACGTTATTCATGTTTGCAATGAACACAAACAGATGTGCCGAGATATGACATGTTCGTCAAAACTATGCGATACATCCAGTTTCCTGAGTGTATATACGTGTGCTTCATTTCCGTTATGCAGCACGCTTATTATCTTTATTCCTTACATTTCATTGCTAGATGCATCCACTCTGTTGGTCTAAGCTACAAAACGCCCTTCGTTCTCACTTGATTGCAATCCCCACTGTTTGCTGTAAAGATGCATGTACAATGGGAGTTTACCTTTAATTAAGAGGGAAGAAATAAAAGCAACAACACGAGCTGTGTGTCTACTCGGCAATAACAGTGAGGCTATACTGGGCCAAGAGCCGTTACCTCCGATTATAGTGTCAGCGTAAACTCAGGAATAGTTTGTCTTCCTCTGTGTTTTCACCCTCCTATGACGGACGATTTCAGGGGAGAGAATCGTGTTATCTCAGGAAAGGAATTCACTCGTGTCTCTTTTCTTTACTTTTTGATTTCTTTTTTGAGAGGATTAAAATGAGGTTGTTTTTTTATTATAGTTTCTCACGTTTTTTGTATGTCAATTAAGTTTCCATTTTTACCATCATTCCTCCCTTAAAAAATAGTATTATATCAAGATCATTATTATTGTTGCCTTTGTTGCTGTGT
>JAXIVD010003684.1:32500-43518 GCA_036785275.1 Cancer borealis
AATAATAATAATAATAATAATGATAATAATAATAATAATAATAACAATGATAATAACAGTCAAAGTAATAATACTAATGATATTATATATACTAATGATAATGGTTGTAATAGCCATTATCATTATTATTATTATTAATGTTATCATTATCATTAACCTTTATTAATGTATTGTATTTTTCTCATCCTGTAAGCAATATCATCAATATCTCTTGAAACTGTGAAACATTACATTAATTGATATATAGTGTTTCTTTTTTTTTTTTATTTAAGAGTTGTATAGCAGTGAAGATTAAACAACATTACGCTCTCTGTTGTCGTGAAAGGAAAGAAGCGCGCATTACTTGGCACATAAATTACCTGAAGGTGTAATAAATTACTTGAAACACAAACCCATTTAATGGTGTATTGTATAACGGGATCAGTTTTTATCTTTAGGATAGTTTATATATGAGCTGGAACTCAGATCAAGGGAACCTTTGTCCTATTACCAAAATCCAATATACTTGATGTCACGGAATTCTTTAATATGGACAGAGTGGAGAATGGGACTGGAGTGTCATGAATCTTCATTATGCAACAATAGAACTCTTACACTTCACCTACATGAGGACATTACCTTATTACATTATATCATGAGCTACACATGCTTAAAAAAACAAAATCAATATTTTAAATCAGCTTAGAAAGACACCTCGTGGTGCATTTAAACTTATCTATGACAAAAATGTGTTTTTGACCCATGTGTTTGTTGATATACAGCAGATAGAAACTCCCGTCTGACTTTTTTTTCATCAGGTGGAAATGACCGTTTGTTGTTTCAGCAGACATATAAGTTTGTTTGTCACATATAAGGGAAACTGGCTATAGGATACAAAAATGTATAGAATAATAAAGGTTGCTGAAATTGTTCATCCCAGAAAATTCATAGATAAAGTCCTGACATGGATGACTCATTACCTACGAATGGGTGAAAAAAATACGGGTTAATTCTTGTATTAGTGAGATGGACAGAAAATCGATGACAGTATTGTAAGTAATTTTAGTAAATTCATTTAGCGACTGAGATGAAAAGAACAAATAATTGTTGGAGATGACACGACACTTAATGGAAGCTCTTTTAGTAAGAAATGAGATGTGAAATTTCCAATCAATATGGGATATAATTAACTGTCATGAGAGAGAATACTTGTCTGTAAGCTATGTCGTGTAGATAGGTGAAGGAATTGAATCTTTGAAGCATTAACCACCACAATGTTTCTCTTGCCTTTGTTTTATATCTTGCACCTGTGGCGCCGATAGGCTTCTTTTTTTTTTTTTTTTATAAAAGCGTAAGTTGGTCAGGCTCCGCCCGTTAGTAGCGTAGATAAGATTGATTTTTTTTCATGGTAACGCCTCGTTTCTTATTGAGAAAATCATTCTGCCAGTGTAAGCTCCTCGATGCATATAACTTTGCAGTCTCATCTCTCTCTCTCTCTCTCTCTCTCTCTCTCTCTCTCTCTCTATATATATATATATATATATATATATATATATATATATATATATATATATATATATATATATGTATATATATATATATATATATATATATATATATATATATATATATATATATATATATATATATATATATATATATATATATATATATATATATATGTATATATATATATACATATTGTTTTTCCCAGCCATGTAGGAGATGGTATCCCAGACGGGAAAAAAGGTGAGTGGACGCAAAAATAGAAAATACAATTAAGATAATGGAAAATGTGGCTTCTTTTCATTCTCGTTAGGAGGGAAGGAGACAGTTCCTTGCAGAAGTGGTTTCAGCACTTCATCCCGTGTCTCTTTTAGTTTCGTCTTTAAGATACGCAAGGAATATGGAAACTTATAGTGATACGAAGTTCCTAAGCGTCAAACCAAGTATTAGAAATATGATGGAAAAAATGTTGTCGTTGTGAAGTTGTATATTACGTTTTGACATATGAAGGCTTCGAATTACCAGCCAGATTGCTGCATACAGAGAATGTTTGTGTTAAAAGCATATAATCAACGCCCTAGAGTGTTTGGTAAGTAATTCCGTTTCAAATATTGTCAACATGTGAGTGAGTAAAGTGTCTTGATTTATTATCTCGTAAATACTAAAGAAGAACCGATATTTTTATTTTCACCTGTGTTTTTCGTATTGGGAGTATATGCTATCCATATAATTACTTCCATTAAACTAGCTTACATAATATTACAACAACCATATAATTTATCCTTACAGTCTCCCTATAGCATTGCCTCTAACATGCCTCCGTGATCACTGTTATGATGGTTCCTCCCAAAACCAACAATCAATAGAAGCAAACGGACATTGACCTTATACGATGACTTCCCTGGGTCATGTAACGGATGGCTGACGCTTTACACACACTAATTGGGAATGAAAGGATGTTCGTTTCATCAACTCTCCTTGTCTCGTAAAATCACTAGCCTCTTCATCTCCAGTAGTGTTGCATCATATGTTACTAATATTGATATTGAACCTTGATCTTGTTTTGGGTGCTACAATGTCTTATCTCCCTCACATACTCTCTCTCTCTCTCTCTCTCTCTCTCTCTCTCTCTCTCTCTCTCTCTCTCTCTCTCTCTCTCTCTCTCTCTCTCTCTCTCTCTCTCTCTCTCTCTCTCTCTCTCACTCTTTTTCTCATTCCATTAACCATTAAAATTCAACGTCTCTCCAGAACTTTCCCTCCTTGCAAATTCATGGCCGTCGCTCTATTTTCAGTCTTACACATTACGCTTTTCTTCCCGTTTCACGTTTCCTTGCCGCCTCGCTCTTACTCGCTGTCGCCGCCATCGCCTCCGCCTCCTACCGGCCTGTCTGCAGCTTGTTTGCGGCGACTATCACACAAGCGCATGGAATATGTGTACCAAAAAGGAAGTCATTATCGAGATTGCCTTCCCGTAAAAGAGAGAGAGAGAGAGAGAGAGAGAGAGAGAGAGAGAGAGAGAGAGAGAGAGAGAGAGAGAGAGAGAGAGAGAGAGAGAGAGAGAAAGAGAGAGAGAGAGAGAGAGAGAATGAGCGCCTTTAATCACGTTTACTAAAGTTACCAGAGGTTTTAGGAAAGACTCGTTCATATTCACATTTCAGCAACGTTCACAGTTCGGAAACAGGTATCATTGGGAGGTAATCTGGAAAAATGGGACTGGCGCTTCCGTAAATGAAAAATGTAACACGTGGTACTCAAGCGTGGCGAGGCGAAATGGGGCGTTTTGCAGTTTTATGGATCATTGGCGTTGATGGCTCATTCCCCCCCTAGGACGGGCCGCCAGCCGCCACCTATCTCCCACCCAGCGGTCAACGGCCCCTGACTTCCCCAAGAGATAGGTGATCCTGCTTCCCCTACTACTGCTGCTTCTGCTCCTACTGCTGGATAGGTCTAGTCGTGCTAAATCCAGTTTCAGTGCGTTTTTTTATTCTCTCTCTCTCTCTCTCTCTCTCTCTCTCTCTCTCTCTCTCTCTCTCTCTCTCTCTCTCTCTCTCTCTCTCTCTCTCTCTCTCTCTCTCTCTCTCTCTCTCTCTCTCTCTCTTTTCCTTTCTCTCTCTTTTCACTCAAATGATAACTCGCGTGCAGGGAAGGAATGTGATGTTTTCTTGGTTTCCGCTTATTTTCATGCAAGTATTATATACATTCTTTCGCCTCTCCTTACGCTTTCCACGTGGCATTGTCAAAGCGGCAGACTATTTATTCACACGAACAGATACACTGCAACGACTACAAAATAGAAGAAAAAAAAAAACGAATCCCACGAATGCACTGCTTCACAAAGAGACTGCAGGACGGATGTGATTACTATTTCACGCTTTTGCATATATCATATCATTTTCTTTTTCTCCTCCTATGGAATAAGAAAGTGTTGTGGCCCAGTATTGTCCTACAGTGTTAACATTACGCATAGGGTTTTATAATATACTCCAGAATGTCTGTGATTATAATGATCAAAAATTTTACTAAGTTCAAGAGCTGTAACTGTATTTCTATTATGAGTGAATTTATTTATTATCTTTTCAACGAGTGGCTATAAATAGATTTTAACCTTCATCTGTTCGGCGATCTGTATAGAGATGTAAATGAAAGTGTTTGAATATCAGTTAAGGTTATTGCTTCATCACTTTTTTCTGTATTGTGTAACCGGTGTGAGGAGCGTACTGAGTTACGTTATCATATTACTTTCATCTGTGCATGCTCGGCCTGTTGATAGTGTTTTATTTTTTTTCATTTAATTGATGGTCAGCTAACTTTTCACCCGAACGTGTCCACATTTTTTTTCATTTCTGCCGGAAGTGCACTTTATTCACCTGGAGGAAAATAATTATAGACAGTAAGATTAACCGTCTGCATGTAGTCACAGGCTATTTATTTATTTTTTATTATTTATCCTTTATAACGTGTTTCAGACATATTACATAACAAAATATTGCAGAGAGTAAGTGACTGACACTGGACACTGACCTCATCTGGTTTTCTGGGTAGATAATTCGGTAAGGGTCAGAGTTGCTAATTGCTAGTTTCTAAGCGCGGAAACGTAGTGAATGGCGCCTAAGTGAGCTGGAAGAGATAGGCAATCATCGTGTTTGGTCGGGGCAGTGACTTATTTCCCTACACAGTGATGGAGAAGTGATGCGATGTGATAGGTAGGGAGTGATGTGATGTGATAGGTAGGGAGTGATGTGATGTGATAGGTAGGGAGTGATGTGATGTGATAGGTAGGGAGTGATGTGATGTGATAGGTAGGGAGTGATGTGATGTGATAGGTAGGGAGTGATGTGATGTGATAGGTAGGGAGTGATGTGATGTGATAGGTAGGGAGTGATGTGATGTGATAGGTAGGGAGTGCATAGGTTTGACAGAAATAAATAATCACTTCCACGGCTATATGGATTAGATTTTTTTTTTCTTTGACAACAAGTACGAGGTTGGTCAAGGATGTAAATCAACTTCTAGGGGAAATTTGTTAAAATGCGTTCCATAATATTGACAATATTGATGACAGAAACACTTAGTGTTTAGAATAAGCGAATCAGGTTTGTTTTTCTAACCTTTTTCTGTTGATTCACAAGGGTTAGTAGATTAAAAATAAATTAGCAATGACTTTTTTCGTGAAAATTGTTCATTACAATTGTATTTTATTGGAGGTTTTGATCTTCGAAAGCGCTGCACATGGATGATAGTGGCACATATCTATAAGCAGTATGCGTTGTATGCATTTATCAATCACTATTATTGGCAAGAAGAGCTTAAAACTATTTTTAGAAATTATATGAAAACAGCGTTTCAGGAGCATGTAGCAGCGGTATACAAGGAAGTGTCAAGTATTCTTATGGGATGCATGTGCTTCGTATTTACTACCTCTGAAAAAAAACACGATCAAATGTTGATAATAAGAAGAAGAAAAGAAACATAGAATGGAAAAGACCACTTGACAGCTAAAGAAATTGCGTATTTGATCATAAGAGTTGGAAGTATAGCTTGAATTTATTTTATCAGCGATCTAAATAACAGATTTTCCCAGAAAACTATGCGCCATGTATTTACTAAAGAGGTGAAGGTATTAATAAGTAAAGAAATAATTCGAGGTAAGGAGCCAAGAACCTCAGTTGACAGACCTTAACGAGCTGAGCGAGACTTGAGTTCAAGCAAAGTTGAGGCCCAAGTTCCTAATTGTATCAGAAAACAATGTTTGGGATGCCAGGAGAGGAGGAGAGTGTGAGGGACAGGGGTGTTTAGCAGCGTCCCGTCTCCTGCCTCCGACCCTCCCTTCTAAGCCTTCGCGTTCATTTGCCCTTCGCTTCAGACGTTTGATGGGATACTCGATGTACATGATGGTTTCCTTGATGCTCTGTGTTGCGTCAGTAGTTACGTGATATATTTATGTACATCTTATTCGTCCTTGTCCCTCTCCTTATCCTACTTGTCCTCTTCCTCGCTCCTCTTCTCGTCCTCATGCTCCCCTTCATCATCCTCATTAGCAGCCTTCACTAGTTCCATTCCACTTTGACTGATTTTCTGACCGTCTTTTCTTGTGTTGTTCTTGTCTTATCTTTGCACGTGTCTATCAACTTTTTTTTCTTTCTTCCTCAAACAGTTCAACTTCTATTAAATGTTGAAAAAATAGAAGTCATTGAACCTTTTGTGATACATTCATTAACTACTTATATTGACTGCAATCTTAATAACTTGGTATAATTTGCAGTATGTCAGAGAAAAGGTTATGTGAAGAAGAAAGCTTCATCATAAAATGTCCTTCGGATTCGTAAAGTAGAACAGAGACGTTTAAAGGTTTTTTTTTACATCATTTTTTATGGTGTAATTTCGCATGCATAACGTATATCATTTTGCACATTATGTATTTTAGTCACCCACTTTTGCGTTTATCTAGTTCTTTCTCTTACACACCAACAAACCATTTTCAACAAGGAATTGCTCCCACTTTTGATGTAAAAATGGTGATGCAGTCATGAAGTGATTTAATACCTGTGTCGTGTGAAGCACATTACCATTACATTTAAACTTGTAATCTGTTACGTAACTCTAAAAGAAGTGCCAGCAAAGAATAATGGCAGTGGACGGGTGGCAGGAGGGAGTGGATGAAAATTACTGCTGTTTCAAGGTTTCGATGTAGTGTTCCCTAATTCTAGAGAAGATGAATTAGGCAATTATTTCCTGGTGCTGCATGAGAGGTGAACTCCAGCACTATAATCCAGGATTGCGCGAGGAACCAACGTATTCTGGTATTACAGTCAACTTAGGAATGTGTTGGTGAATGATGTTGCAGCACACCACAGTCACCACCACCATCACCACCACCTGCTGATGGTGATGATGAAGATGATGATGTAGATAGTCATGACGATGTGCTGCAGTTTATATAATAGTGCTGAACAGTTTTATATCGCGTTTTTGATACTTTCATTCTTATTAATGTGTGTAGAGACGATCGTCAACACCATCTGAACACCAACTCAATATAGCGACTAACAATGTGAAGAATCTCAATCTGTGTAGCGTCACGACTTTTATTTTTTCTTCAGACTATATTGCATACCAGTTCTTCGTTACCCCGTTTTTGTATATTTATTTTTTCCTTTATGTGTTCAAATACAAAACTATTCACTTGGTGTGTTTTCTCTAGCTTCTGCTATACGACCATTTTTGATATATAGAGTTGTTTTAGTGCACCTTCTTGCTCTTCAGGGTACTCTTTATCTCTCTCTCTCTCTCTCTCTCTCTCTCTCTCTCTCTCTCTCTCTCTCTCTCTCTCTCTCTCTCTCTCTCTCTCTCTCTCTCTCTCTCTGTCTGTCTGTCTATCTGTCTTTCTGTCTTTTTTCTTTCTTTCGTTCTTTCTTTCTTTCTTTCTTTCTTTTCTTTTTTTTTCCGGTAAAGGTTGAACTCGAGATTAATTATCTAGAACTTAATTTGATGTGCTTCAACTTTTTTTTTTGCTCTTGTTTAAACTTTTGCCTTTTTTTGTTGTTGGCTTCGTGTTTTTCCAAAGTCTTCCTACACTGTTCTACTCATGTGTCAGAAGATTAAAGGAGTGTTGCCAAATTACTTTATCTTCCTTACGTAAAGTCTTTCTGAAGTCAAAGGAGATCCAACTCTTCGTCTTAAGAATATTGTTAATTAAGTTATATATACAGTGTAGTTAAGGGGGTTTCTTCATACTCATCTTCCATGCGTAACCTGATGACTTCAGGAGAGGGGCTTACAGCATTATTACAAAAGTTTGATTCAAAGGATATGTCCATCATAGTAATGAGATATATGAGAAGATTTTTACAGTACGAAACAGTTTTTTCTAAATTTAGGTTATTGTTTCATTAGATAATATCATCAGTGACATTTTGTATAAGACGTGTTGGTGTTTACCGAAAACTTACTTACAAAAACTCCGTCCGATTTACTTTTACAGTCTTCTATATGGAAAATAAGAAATATGCATTACTTGCGAAGGTTTAAAGGACGTGTAACTCATATTCCAAGGCAGATCTTTTATGGAAATTTCACTTTCACCATTTATGAGTATGCTGGCTGTCACCCCGTCACGCTCTGTCACTTTCCTGGCTTGATACTGGAGTCACTTACTGTCACTTACACCTTCACGACCTTGAGAAGTAGAGAGTGCTGTCTCCTTAGGCTTTCCATTTCTCACTTGTGTTTGTCATCCCATTTATGATAACAGGGAAAAAGAGGAAAGGAATGGAATACAGGATGGCTGGCTGGCTCTCTTTCCTTCCCTCCTCCCCATGTTCCCTTACATATATTAACACACTTTGCATATACCTACTACGTACTAACACGTCCCGCCATTATCTCTGCGTTAATTTTGTGTAAAAAATGAAATTTCACCGTAATGATTATGAAAGAGAACAAAGAACTAAGTTTTCTCACAAAATTTCTCTGTCATGGAGAGAAAGAGAGGGAAAAAAAGCATTTCAGAGAAGCTTCTTAACTGCACTTTAATCGGGAGTAACAAGAATCTCCTGAAGTCTGAAGGAAGATTATAAGCATTTTTTTTTGGTTTCAAGCAACTAACTAGACATCTATAAATAGTATGATAATCTGTAGAGCTGTGACCCAAAAATAGTTGAAATTGAATTAGATCATATAGATGTGAACACGTGTACACATAATAGAATAACTAGCCTATCAATATATGTTATGAATTCCGTCAATTAAATCAAAACGTGACATCAATCTTATGTACAAATAGTAACAGAAATATACAGTCAACACTAGAAAATTAATATACTTTCCATTCTGATCCTGTTTTTAGCCTATATTTTTTTATCCTTTGAGTTTCACCTTTACTTGTGCTATTCTTTCCTCTCCGTCACACTCTCCCTTCCTTCTTTTACCTTACCATTCTATATCTCTCGTGTGCTTCTTCTCTCCTTCTCTCCTTCCCTCCTTCCTTCCCTACTTACTCCGTTCTCCTCCCAGACTTCTAAGATTTTTCAGACCTTTAGTTTTTTCCTTTGCTTCAAGCTTTACCGATGCCGTATTTCCTAGCATCCTCCCTTCCTTCCTTCTTCCCCTCTTTTTTCCCCTCCCTGCGTCCCTCTCCTTCCCTTAGGACCCAAGATTTTCCAAGATTTAATTTTTCTCGGTGTTGAAGTTTTACTAGTGTCTAATTTTCTCCCACCCTTCTCCTCTCCTTACTCTTTTCTTTCCTCTTTTCCTGCATCCTATCCCTTCCTTGCCACCTGCCTTCCTTGCCGTCTTTCCCTGCTTCCCTCCCTCTCTCTCCCCTCCAGCGTCAAGACTCCTCCAACCTGCTCACGGACGCTTTCCTCCTCTCAGGGCGACAGAGTTTCCTGAGTGAGATTGGAAATTCAAGGGAGATTCATGTTTGCTTTCAGTTCCGACTCCTGGAAACCTTTGCTCTGCCTGCTGGTTACCTCCTATTCCTTTCTTCATTTTTTAGGGTTTTATGTTGTATTTTCCTCAGTGGCTCTTTCTGCATGACTAGATAAATGGAAATTTGTTATTTTTTCATTCTTTCTGTTTCCTTCACATTTTCTTTGTTAACTGTGTGTGTGTGTGTGTGTGTATGTGTGTGTGTGTGTGTGTGTGTCTGGGTGTGTGTGTGTGTGTGTGTGTGTGTGTGTGTGTGTGTGTGTGCGGGTGCGGGTGCGGGTGTGTGTGTGGGGGGGGGGTGGAGGTCCTTGTCCCTTATCTTAGGTGACTTACCATAGGGCCGTCTTGCCATATCCTTAAGGAAGTGGACATGTATAGTTCGCTAACTTTCTCCGTCTCTCGTTGTCTGTAACATATACATAGTCACAGCTAGACAAAACCATGCTTATTTTTGTTCATATGAAATAATACTTAATAATTAAACGAAACTAATGTGATAATATCTAAACATATTCTGGGTACAACCCTTTTTAATTTGGAATGGAAAAAAAATACAGAAAAAAAATACAGAAAAAAATACAGAAAATACAGTTTTAACGAAAAAATTCTTATTGTTTCATTTTTAAATCTGTTAAAGCTTCATTCTCTAATTTATTTTAACGATCCTGTAACTAGAGACACAAACACACGCAAGAGAAGGAGAGGGAAGAAGGAGGCGGAAACAATTTGTATGTAGAAAAGCAGCGTAAGTGTTGGAAAGGATAAAATACGTCGCCATAAATACGAATAACTGAGACATACAGCGTGCAATATTTCTGAGTTGAGGCCATCCATCAAAATGTATGTGTCCTTGAAGGTGGCTGGGTTTGGGTTACCATGTGTGTGTGTCTGTGTGTTTGTGTGTGTGTGTGTGTGAGAGAGAGAGAGAGAGAGAGAGAGAGAGAGAGAGAGAGAGAGAGAGAGAGAGAGAGAGAGAGAGAGAGAGAGAGAGAGAGAGAGAGAGAGAGAGACAGAGAGAGAGACAGAGACAGAGACAGAGACAAAAACAGAGATAGAGATAGAGATAGAGAGAGAGAGAGAGAGCTCCCAAAATAGTACGTTGAGACCCTTCACATAACACACACACACACACACACACACACACACACACACACACACACACACACACACACACACACACATACATACACACACACACACACACAATCACACACACACACATACACACACACACACACACACACACACACACACACACACACACACACACACACACACACACACACACATTCTCTTTCTCTCTCTCTCTCAACATTCGGCGACGACAATGCATAAACAACAAACATATCCAAGTTATGAAACAAACACAAACACACAAACAAAAGTAAGAAGCAAAAGAGAAGGAAGGGTCGGATGGTATGTTTTCCCTTCCCACGTAGCAACAGATCTATGAAGGAAGTTTTGTGTAGTTTTAACCTCTAATCTCTGGCGGCAAGATTGTGTTGTAAAGTATTCGTCAAGATTTTTTATTGTAATTTTTCTTCTTCAAGTTCGAGCATTTATTTCTTTGTTCCACGCGAGATTCTTGTTTGTCTGGTTCTCGG
>JAXIVD010003685.1:0-10000 GCA_036785275.1 Cancer borealis
CTTCCATCATAAAACTGAAAGAAGATTTACTCGCCATCACAATTTCTCTTACATCTTGCATCCTCCTTGTCACATCTCTCTCTCTCTCTCTCTCTCTCTCTCTCTCTCTCTCTCTCTCTCTCTCTCTCTCTCTCTCTCTCTCTCTCTCTCTCTCTCCTGTCTCTCTCTCTCTCTCTCTCTCTCTCTCTCTCTCTCTCTCTCTCTCTCTCTCTCTCTCTCTCTCTCTCTCTCTCTCTCTCTCTCTCTCTCTCTCTCTCTCTCTCTCTCTCTCTCTCTCTCCTCTCTCTCTCTCTCTCTCTCTCTCTCTCTCTCTCTCTCTCTCTCTCTCTCTCTCTCTCTCTCTCTCTCTCTCTCCCCAATAGTTTAAAATCTTAATAATAAAAACAAGTGCGTCAACAAGGGTTACAGTTCCTT
Organism: Cancer borealis; assembly: GCA_036785275.1. Lineage (NCBI taxonomy): Eukaryota > Metazoa > Arthropoda > Malacostraca > Decapoda > Cancridae > Cancer > Cancer borealis. Next base: position 415 of record JAXIVD010003685.1, read on the forward strand.
GACACAGGCAGCGGCAGGGTGAGCGCCTTGCATACACAATTGAAACAGCCTCGTTGCTAGGGCAATGCCAACACACAACACAACACTGCAAGTCTTTCCTTCCTTCCCTCTTCATGCCTTTCCTCCCACCCACCTAATACCACCCTCTAGACCTTTTTTTTACTACTCCCAGGGCTTTTATTTCATGACAAACCCTTTCTCTAACGTCCAAGTCTTTTTCTCTACCCTCCAGGCTTTTGTCTACTCCCAGGGTCTTTATCTTATGACAAACGCCTTTTTCTTACGTCCAAGCCTTTTTTCTCATGCCCAAGAATTTCCTCCCATGCATATAACTTCCTTCTCACGCCCATACCTTGCCTCCCACGCCCATACATTGTCTCCCACGCCCATACCTTGCCTCCCAAGCCCATACCTTGCCTCCCACGCCCATACCTTGCCTCTCACGCCCATCCCTTGCCTCCCACACCTATTCCTTGACTCCTCTGGCTCATAATTCTGCTTCTTCGTCCGAGCTGCTCCCCTTCACTCCTAATCGCCGCCCACGTTGCTTTCACTCCACGCCCACGCCCACGCCACGCCTCGCACGTACGTAGGGGACACGTGCCTCCTCTACGTACTACTTTTGTTCATTTCACAAAATATTTAAGTTGTAAGTTTATATGAAAAATGAAGGAATATAAACAATTTTTCAGTAGAATTGAATAGTTTGAACGAATTGTTGTTGTATTGTTTGTAATGATCGACAAGTAATGATATTAGTGCTGCGCCCCCCTTCCCCAGCCCCCCCCTCCCCCACCCCCCCCCCCACCACCACCATCACCACCGCAGGCAACCTTCCCTCACACTGACAATGACAGAATATTTTGCAAAACAATAGTGACAAAATGAAATAAAATACAAATAAAAATACTTTTCATACAAAAGAGGGAAAACGCGGCAAACAAATACACCAGAAACGCGCCAATGTAGATACAAAAATATATATGACAACAACAACAACATACTGACTGTTATTTTATTTATTTATTTATTTATTTTTTTTTTTTTATTAATTTGTGAAATGAAAATACTATTATTTTTTCGATGGAATCATTTTTTTGGTCCGTTTTGCGTAACTTTGTAGGAGTCATTAAAAGGGAACACAGGATGGAAACGAAACTCAGGATGCTCAACTTTGCATTAATTGGAAACAAGATACTAGATGAACAGAGGCGGTGAGGCTTCGATAAGTAAACCCTTTCCCCTACCCCCCCTTCACCCCCTTCCCCTTCTTTCCCTCACCCAAAGTTCCCTCCCTTCCCCTCCCTTCCTTCCCTTTCTTTTCCTTTCCTTTCCTTCCTTCTTAACAAACCTTCTCACCTCATAACCCTGCCTTCACCTCTTACTTAATTCAATTTACTCTTTACCTCATCTTGCTCTCTCTCTCTCTCTCTCTCTCTCTCTCTCTCTCTCTCTCTCTCTCTCTCTCTCTCTCTCTCTCTCTCTCTCTCTCTCTCTCTCTCTCTCTCTCTCTCTCTCTCTCTCTCTCTTCTCTCTCTCTCTCTCTCTCTCTCTCTCTCTCTCTCTCTCTCTCTCTCTCACACATTTTCCTTTTTCCTCTCCCCTTTCTCCACCCTGTCCATTCTTCCCACACACGCAACCTTTATTACTACTCTCCCTTCACCTTTATTCCTAGACTTACATTCCCTCCTCCTCCTCCTCCTCCTCCTCCTCCTCCTCCTCCTCCTCTTCCTCCTTTCCCTTCACCATCATATCCTAAGATTACTCCCCTTGCCTCCTACTTCCCCTCCTCCTCTTCCTTCTCCTCGGTTGTCGTGTCAGGGAGTGAAGATGGTGGAGGAGTAATACACATTTATTCCTTCCTCCTATGTTCTATTCTACACAAACTAACCATCAAGACGCTTCGCTTTGCCTTATACTTCCCTTCTTTCAGTTGTAGAAGAGTGTAGAAGTCTGTTTGTAGTTGTAAAGTTGATGTTCTGTTTAAATGTAGATAATAGGAGTAGCAGAATTATTGTTTATAAGTTGTATTATAAGTCTATAGCATTAGATATAAATAATTCCTTAGCCCTAAAATCCTCCTCCTCCTCCATCCCCTCCTCGTCCTCCTCCTCCTCCTCCTCCTCCTCCTCCTCCTCCTCTTCCTCCTCCTCTTCCTTCACATCTATCAATATCACTCTCCGCAAACGAAGTCACGCCTGTATTTCTTTCACCGATACTCACTCGCCTCATCTCTCTCCACGCCTCACCACGCCGCCCCCAACCCCCCACCCACGCCCACACCCCCACGCTCCCCTCACCCTTCCTCCTGCACGCCCACGCTCCCCCCCCCCCCCCTCACCCTTCCTCCCCCGTTTTCTCCACGCCTCAACACCTGATACATGTTTTTGTTGCTCTCTTCAGGTCGCTCACACACACACCTACTGGGTTTTTTTGTCTTTGCTTTTTTTTTGGGGGGTGGGGGGGGCGGGGTGGGGGGTAGAGGACCAGGTGAGTTTCCTTACTTCTCTGATCTCATTAAGTATTTTGTTTTAACTCTTTTGTTCACCCCAACGCCTCCTCCTCCTTCTCCTCCTCCTCCTCCTTCTCCTCTTCCTCCTCCTCCTCCTTCTGTCTGCCTGACCCTGCCTTGTTTATCCTCTAGACTACACTTTAAATAGTTCTTTCCTCCTCTTACACACTTTTTCTTTCTCTCTCTCTCTCTCTCTCTCTCTCTCTCTCTCTCTCTCTCTCTCTCTCTCTCTCTCTCTCTCTCTCTCTCTCTCTCTCTCTCTCTCTCTCTCTCTCTCTCTCTCTCTCTCTCTCTCTCTCTCTCTCTCTCTCTCTCTCTCTCTCTCTCAACATTTCCCTAATCTCCGATATTCATTATCTACAACCTTTTTGACACATATAACATTTAATGCCTTTTATTATTTTTCTGCGAGAGAAAGAGAGAAGGGAGAGGGAGAGGGAGACGGAGAGGGGGAGAAGAAGAGGGAGAGGGAGAGGGAGAGGGGAGAGGGAGAGGGGGAGAGAGAGAGGGAGAGGGAGAGGGAGAGGGGGGAGAGAGAGAGAGGTAGAGAATCAGCAAACGATGGAGACTTTGTGAATGTATTGAAGAATTGGATTTTACGCTTTGCCCTGACGTGTTTCCAGGCGCAGTAATGGAAAACTCGTGTCCGGAACGTGCTTGGGTTTAGCTCAGTCTGCATAATGCTGTCACTCCACCAGCGTAAAAGATAACCTAACCTTGCCTAACCTAACCTAACCTAACCTAACCTTGCCTAACCTTGCCTAACCTAACCTAACTAACCTAACCACTCCCTCAGCGTAAAGGTTGCCTAGCCAGGAGTCCTTTCCTGGGAGTGGCATGCTGTCAGGTCTGCATGAGAGACATCTGTGTTGGATTGTCAGACATTTTTTTCGGTGGTGGTGTTGTTTCTCTGGCATGCATAATGTCCATGGTGTTTGTAGTGAATTAGCAGGTGTCAAGGTGCGACGAGTGTGGTGTGGAGGTGTGGAAGGTGTGGTGTGCGGGGGAGGTGTGGTGTGGGGGAAGGTTGGAGGGATGGTGTGGTGGTGTGGGGGGTGTTGGGGGAAAGGTGAGGTGGATGAGATGAAAGACAGACTCAGGTGAGGGTAGACAAGTACAAGGTTTGGTGATATGTGACAATACAACGCAGATTCATGATAGAAAATACAGTTAATACAATTCCCTGACGACATCTATCTAGAATTTATAAGAATAGACAAAAACAGCTAAACAAGAGAGAGAAATAAAAGCAGAAGAGAAAGAACAATAGGAGCAGTGAAGAAAAGGTTAAGGTTAGCAGCTAAAAGGTTACGCCCCTCCCCCTCCCCCCAAAAAAGAAGAAAATCAACCCGTGAAAACAGATCGAAAAGTCACTTGTGTTACTTGATAATTACTGAAATAAGGTCCGTAAAAATAACAAACATGAACAAACAAAACAGGTTGTACTTAGTTATTTACAGTTTATTTTGATTATTAAGTTATTTATTTTGTTATTTATCCAGTTATTTACTTATTTAGCTATTTACATTTAGTTATTTATTGAATTATTTAGTAATATACATTTTTTTTTCATCGTGCAGGAGAGGCAAGGAATAAGAGTGTTCAGGATATTATCTACACTATTTTTTGCAGCTTTCAAAAGAGAGGGGAAAGGGAGGAGAGGGATGAAGGGGGAGGTAAGGGGTGAGGGAGGCAAAGAGGGATGGCAAAGAAGGAGTTTCTGAAGGTGTATAAAATGATGTGACACAGAGGCAGAAGGGAAGCGTGAGTTTGAGGATTGAGTTGCTTCATAAATACTACACTGATGCTACTTCGATAAAATACAAATAAAGTGACATTTCCAAACATTTTACATCTGGCTCTCAAATCAATATCCATCGCTCTGTTTTACTTCCAAATAGACAAATGTTTTACTTTATCGAAAACAGGGACAAAAAAAAACATGACATATCACGAACACTGTACTATAAACAAAGCAAAAACATTCATAAAATAGTGTATAATACAAAAAAAGAATGTTATCGTCTTATTTAGTCTGTAAGTATGTAGTATGTCAGGCTATTCTTCCCTCAGAAATATTACCATAGTGAGGGGTATTGTAAGGCGTATCGCATTGCATTATGTCGAATCAAACCTTTCCTTAAAACCATCACGGCGGGGCTTGGAACACTACATGAAGAGTAAATTAACGTTGGGGAATGAGGGACCGATCAGCGAGACATTACGTGTGAGGGTGTGAGAGTGTGGCTGGGAGGAGAGGATCAGGTGAGCGTAATGATGAATGGCAGAACAGATGTGTGGTTACAGGCGACACAGATAAAGCGTAATAGGTACTTAAGTAAAACAGATGTAACTTAATATATTGTACCTTTTTGTATAGATTCGCGTTGAAGAAAGGATGACCTAAAAAACGAGGAGAGAGGATCCTGGTAGCCTGCGTGTGGAGGGTGTTGAAGGAAAAAGGAAGAAGGAAGTGGAATTCAGGAGGAGTGTGGCAAAAGTTTAGTATGCTGGGGTGTGGCTGGGGTGGCATAACAGTGTGTCCCGGGGGAGGTGACGTGACGGGAAGGATGTGGCGAGGGTGAGGGGGAGTGATCAAGGCAGGCTCGCTGAAGGTGTTCTACAATGGATAAGTTTCTGACATCTGTACGTTGTTTTGATACTATGCTACACTGTTTTATTTACCCATGTTCTTTTTTTATAGTCTGAAGTGTGTGTGTGAGAGAGAGAGAGAGAGAGAGAGAGAAAGAGAGAGAAAGAGAGATACACAAAACAAAAATAAAGTTTCTTCATGTTGCTTATTCCACTGTTTCTCATTAGTCATCCGTTAAGCAAGTAAGAAAAAGATACAAAAGTTTTACTCCACAAAAACAAGAGCCTTCACCTCCCCTTCCTCTTTCCTTCCCTTTTGTATTTCCTTTGCAATACTCCTTCTACTCCCCCTCTTTTTTTTCCTCCTTCCCCTTTGCTTCTGTGTCTCACGTCTCACCAATTGGCGGGAGAAGGTTTCTTTAGTTACATTATCTACATCGTCACGAGACACAAAGCTCCTGGCGGCTCGTTAGTATCTCAGAAAAAGGTGAAGAGATGTGGTAATGTTTGTAGTGTAAGGTTACGTTATCGTCAACCTGTCACTCGCTGTCAAATTACTTATATCTTTTTCATACCTTGATTTTAAGATATTTCATGGAGATATTATACTTTTTCTTATGGTGTAAATATGCAAACATGTTTCTTCTTTGGTAAATTTGCGTTAAAAAGTTCCAAATAAAGAAATACATAAGTTCATCAGCAATACTATGAGGCTGCCAGTGCAATATACTCTTTTTATTTTTTTTTTTTTTTTTGGAAGGTGTAAAATGAAATAGTTTTACACGTAGAATGTAATTACATATGTTGTGGGAAGGGATGTTATGTTTTTAATATTTACTGTGACAGTTTGAATAAGCGTTGAAAAAAAAGGTTTGTAAAAAAAAGATTCAAAAATATTTCACACAGGAGGATATATAAAAAAAATTCATGATTAAAGTAATTATACAAAAAAAAAAAAAAATAAAGAAGCGGCTTCATCAACAGTAAATAAGCAAATGATAGAACACACAAAGTAACATGAACACATACATTAGACATTAAGGAAAAAAAATATGACAAAAAACAACAAATAATTAGGATTGGAAAAGGAAAAAAATATATAAATATACCACATATGATACATAAAAACTGTAAGCTTAAAAATTTTAAGTCACCACGTCACCAAAACATTGACACGATAACTCCCTCCCTTCACCCCTTCCCTTCACCCCTTCCCTCCACCCCTTCCCTTCTCTTCCCACGGCTTCGTTTACCCATCTTGCATGATAGAGGAGCAGAAATGGAGGTGAAAATTGACACAAAAAAAAGATATAGTTGGATATTCATGTGTTTGTCATTGTGTGTTAATGTGCGGGAGAGTGTGTGATTTGTTTCTATTTTTGTGTTGGTGGATGTCTTGCCTGTCAAAGTGTTTCAGGTTACGAATGCAAGCAGATACAGATAGATAGATAGATAGATAGATAGATAAATAGATAGATATATAGATAGATAGATAGATAGATAGATAGATAGATAGATAGATCAATAGATAGATAGAGAGAAAAAAAGGGAGGTTGGGTGAGGCAAAGTATGAGTGGGTGGCATGATCACACACACATACACACATACACACACACACACACACACACACACACACACACACACACACACACACACACACACACACACACACACACACACACACACACGTATACATACATCTGAGCACTCGTCCAGAATGGGTCGTTAATTAATTCCCTGATAATTGCAGAGTTTCCTTCCAGCCTACAATGAGTAATAATTTGTGTGTATAATGTTTCCTTCCAGCCTACAATGAGTAATAATTTGTGTGTATAATGAGGGTTAATTTTTCGCCAACACACACTGGTTCATCTGATAACAACAACAGAGCGTAAAGGCGGCGGTAATTTAGTTGACAAATGATCGGGGTATGTAAGTGGACAGGTAGGCAGGTAAGCAGGCAGACAGGTAAGCAGGCAGGTAAGCAGGCAGGCAGATAAGCAGGCAGATAGGTGAGTGGGTGGACAGCCTGCTCACCTCACCTCACCTTCGTTGGTTTAATTGTCACAACGTACTCGTGTTCATTTCGGGTTCAGAAAGTGAATTCCATTATCCGATGCATTAATACTCCATACTCAGTAATGAAGTGACTGCAATATTGAGGTGAATGAAAAATCTCTCTATACGTAGCGGCGTGTTATAGTGTGTATTTGCATTCCCTGGTGAGACGAAACGCTTATGCATACTTAAGAGTGAAGAGGATACACTCAATGGACACTGGAATTCATGTTAATCTTATGTGGTGTTTAAGAGCAGAACATGATGCATTTTGATTCTCTTTGGTGCATTGAAGAAAAAAAAATGTCAGCTACGTTTCAATTCAGTAAAAGGTGTGTTTAGTATTTATGGGTTTTATTTTTGAGGTTATTCTTATTCCCAACTTTTCACATGCACGACTGTCATGAGTTGTGGGTGTAAGTTCATCCTTCCCCAGGCTTGTGTTGGTCTTGAAGAAGTCCTGATTGGCGGGAACGTGGCGACGGTGCTGCCTCCTTGCGGCGGTGAAGCGAGGCAGAGGAAGGAAGCTTTTATATTGAATACGAAAAAAAACTTAACTATTAATGCTGCAATATGGTAAGTTATATATGTAAAAAAAAATAATTTGGATTGATCTAATTCGGAGACACACACGTACATACACACACATAAACACGGAAAAAAAAGATTAACAGAAAAAAGAAAACATGAAATTAGAAGACTGAGTCGAAAAAAGACAACAGGATTTCATTAACGTGACATTTTCTATCTCTGTAATTTAACTTTTGTGCCGATTGAAACACAAGCTTCTTCCATTTTTATGAGCTAAACTTCCGTGTATTTTAATTCAATTTATTTTTTACGTTTCAGTTTGTGTCACTACTATTGTAATGTGTCTGTCGTGTTATTCTTGTGACGTGTGAAGCGGACAGGAGTGACGCGGACAGGTGTGATCCGGACAGATGTGATACAGACAGGTGTGATCCGGATAGGTGTGGCAGGAAGGACATATCCCCCAGCACTTGCCACGGAACGGTCGGTGAGGAAGGATCAATATTTTCGTTACGAGAAAAAATTTAACTCTTTCTTCCACAGTCCGATTGATATTTTCAGAGAATTACATCTTTTCCGAACGCTTAACAAAAGTGATTGAGTTGTATTAACTGTATATCGTCTAATGATAAACTCAGGGCAAGTAAAGGAATAAACCTTCCTTAATCGCTCTCAATGAGGATTAATTGAAATACGCTTCCTGCTGCAGACCTATAAAAAAAAAAGCTCAATTAATCAGCTTCAAACGTAGCTCTAAAATTACCTTTCCCGGTATCACCTGAGATCAATAAACACCTGCAGCCAAGGAGTCCTAAGCAATCGAACAGCACACACTAATCCATCGGCTCTGGAAAGTGTATGTGTGTGTGTGTGTGTGTGTGTGTGTGTGTGTGTGTGTGTGTGTGTGTGTGTGTGTGTGTGTGTGTGTGTGTGTGTGTGTGTGTGTGTGTGTGTGTGTGTGTGTGTGTGTGTGTGTGTGTGTGTGTCTATCATTCTGTGAAATGCATTATTTTATTCACAATTGAATTATTGGAATCTTTCTCTCATTTCTCTTTTTTTCACTCTCACACACATGCAAACACACACACACACACACACACACACACACACACACACACACACACACACACACACACACACACACACACACACACACACACACACACACACACACATACACACACACACACACACACACACACACACACACACACACACACACACACACACACACACACACACACACACACACACACACACACACACACACACACACACACACACACACACACACACACACACATACACACACACACACACACATAGAAGGACAAATTTCCACATATCTCCATTGTGGGTTTAATTCAACAACATTTCCACTTACAATTAATATTCCATTTGTTACTTACTAATCTACTACTTGACTACAACAATTATCACTAACCTCAAACTCTCCCTCCAATCAATGCAACGAGACAGCCAATAGAATCAATACGCATCTAGGCTTTATTAACGTGACTTTTTGTTCCAGGCTTAAGGCTTTGACTGTTAATACCTGGACACAAAAAGGTCTTGTCAAACAGCATCTCTAATATGAAAGGCATTGATGGTCTCTCGGTCTCGTTAATCTGGGATGATGTGGAATTAAGAAAGTATTGATTGTCTGACTGCAATGGGAATCAAAGCTACATCACTAAATCACTTGGAATTGAACTTGATTTGAAATTTATAGACGTTTCATAAGCTTGCAGTATATATAGGTTGGAATTAATGTTTAACTCTTTCTCTTTCTCTCTCTCTCTCTCTCTCTCTCTCTCTCTCTCTCTCTCTCTCTCTCTCTCTCTCTCTCTCTCTCTCTCTCTCTCTCTCTCTCTCTCTCTCTCTCTCTCTCTC
>JAXIVD010003685.1:17500-43517 GCA_036785275.1 Cancer borealis
GAATCTAATACAATTACATTAACTGATTGATGATTCTTGAAGTGATTCTTGACATTTTTTAAGACTCAGTGTGGGTGAGGAAAAGATGGATGGAAGAATGGCAGGGGAAAGAAAGAGAGAGAGAGAGAGAGAGAGAGAGAGAGAGAGAGAGAGAGAGAGAGAGAGAGAGAGAGAGAGAGAGAGAGAGAGAGAGAGAGAGAGAGAGAGAGAGAGAGAGAGAGAGAGAGAGAGAGGAAAAGGATAAAACTTGCTCTATAGGGCTACAAAGAGGATGAAAGGCGTGAATGGAATTGTTGAAAAAAAATATAAACTAATGGAAAAAAGTGAGTCATTCATATTAAAATAACAATAGACATGATACTATACAGCTATTATTCATTACAGGAAATACAGCATCATAATCACACCCAAGAATATATAAAAAAAAAAAGTAACTATGGTGGTTATTATTAGTTTTATATTTTATCGTAACACAGAGAAAGAGGAGGATGTGTGAGGAAGAGAGGAGTCAGTCACAATTTTACCTTCCATAAAATTATTCGTTAGTATCAAATAAAGTCTAAGAATACGCAGTGCTTCACCTATATAAATCCGACACAGTAAAGCCAGATTAACGTAGAATATCACTTACCTTCTCTTCCCCTTCCTCTTCCTCCCCGAACCCCACTCTTATATAGTCATACCATTCATTCCCCTTCATTCCCTTCCTCAGAACCTTCATACAATCTGAGGAAGCCACACAAGACACACGGATAAGACTCCCTTCAAGAACTGTAATATAAAACCAAACTTAATTGATTTTTTCTAACACGTATCATCCTCTTTAAGAATCATGTACGTAATTTGAAACTTTACTTACTTACCGCGAAAAATGAATTACGGTATTTTTTCTTCTTCTACTATTTTTTTATTAAGTTTTCGTAAGTTTTCGTTGGAGTTCCTTGGGGTAGTTTTAAAAGTCTGGCATCGTGCGGCTCCGATCACTCACCAAGCCTTGAATATGGTAAAGGCAAGCTACGTGCTATGCTTTATTATAAACACGAATGGAGGTAAACGAGTCAGGGAGTAAAAGGTTTGTTTTTACTGAACGTCCTTAAAGAAGACAGTAAGAAGTCCAGAATACTACCATCTATGTAACCTACACTTAGATAATTTAACCCTCATGTACGCATTTCTCATCACATACGCTTCAAAACCTACTTAGCTTCAATGATTATTTAATTATCAATAACATTACAATAACCATAATAAGAGCTTTATAGATAACACAGATAATACATAATATAAATACAAATTACAATGGTTTTCTCACACTAAATGATTACGAAACACATGAAATTCCACTCTACTAATACCAAAAAAATATATAACACAACATACACATACATACACACGTACTACATACCTTACCCAGCATATTTAAGACCGAGACATGGTTATAAACATAGCTCTAGAGAGGCATGAGAATATAGTTCAGCGGGGAGGAAAATAATCATTCCCCGAGAAACACGTCCGAATAGCGAAGTAATAACACGGAAAGCCAATAATCCGAGAATGGTAAAATAACGGTCTCAGAATCAGCCTCTCTAATCTAGGCGAGTGAATAGGGGAGGGAGAGGCGGAGTGCGGATTAGTTCACTCAATCAGTATGAACAGAACGACGGAATTGAAACCGGATTCATTACCTCGCCTTCACCTGGGAGCTCACGTCCAACTGGAAAAAGGGAAGGGAGAGTGATGTTTCCGGAGAACGCGATGTGGGAAAATACTGGTGCTATTGGGTTAGGTTGAGGGAATTTAGTTGTGATTCCTCTTTCCTCCTGTTTTGCTGTTGTCTGGCAAAGGATATCTCAATTCAGTTTTCATCTTCTTAATCCATATAAATTGTTAATGTGAATATGATATCTCTCCCTCCTCCTCCTCCTCCTCCTCCTCTTGCTTCTCCTCCTCCTCCTCCTCCTCCTCCTACTACTACTACTACTACTACTACTACTACTACTACTACTACTACTACTACTACTACTACTACTACTACTACAACCACGACTTCCTTTCCCATGAATATTGACGCTCATCAAATCCTTCCATCTTCCGTTCCTCCTCTACCCTCAACACATCATCTTCACAACGCCATCCTACGCCTCGACGCCCCATCTGGCGGAGTTCATCCTCCCCTTAGGCGGTGTCACAAGGCGCCGCGGCAGCTGAGTCCCCGAGGCACAAGGATCAGATCTACTTCCAACGCGCATCTGTCATCCAACACAATCCCCATCACCGCGGGGCACCAGGAGGGAGAGCTGGTGTGAATCTCCTTATCCGAATCAACACCAGAATTTTGATGAGGCGAAAAACGTGCGACTTTCAACCTTGTAGCGAAAAGTGAATATAGATTTTCTTATTATATTCACCTTTCTTTGTTTCTTGTTTGTTTCCTTCTCCTCATCCGTCTTCCTTACTCTCTTACTCCTCTTCCTCTTCCTCCTCCTCCTCCTCCTCCTCCTCCTCCTCCTCCTCCTCCTCTTGGCTTGTGGTGGTGAATATTTTGCAACTTGTCCCCACAGCTTTTTACCATTTATTTCCTGGAAACTTGCCCTCCGCCCGCCTGCCTGCCTGCCTGGGTGACTCGTCCACTCTTCTGAGGACCAAAGTAGCCCCTCCACCTTCACCCTCCACCCCACGTCCCACACCTCCAATTTTCCCCCCAAACACCATTATTTTCACCACACACTCTACCTTCACTTTTCATCCTAGCTTCCATGTACTTTTATCCTTGTCTTTTAATTTCTTAGATACTTTTCTTTAGCTGACCAGACACTCTAAACACACTCTACGCACTTTCAAAGCCTTCCCTCTTTGACCACCCTCACATCTTAGGTTATAAAACACCCAACCATCAGCTAATGACCTCGTTAGTGGATTGGGTCTTCTTACCTACGTCCTACTGTCTCTCCCTGGGCTCACTACAACCTACGGACACGTCGCCTTAGAACGAGAACGAGAGAAGGGCGTGTTGAAACCCCCCTCCCCCCTGCACGACTTCAAACTTCCTCCTCTTCTTCGTCGTCTACGGGAGGATCTGATAGACGTTATGTTGCAAGTGGTTAAACGTGTGTGTATGTGTGTATGTGTGTGTGTTTGGAAAAGCTACATATGTACGTGCATGTGGCTTGCAGGCTTTCTGCCTCCGTGTAAGAGTACAAGCACAGGTAATATCCAGTGTGCATTCGTTTGTGTGTGTGTCTACGTGTGCGTGGGTAGTAACTATTAAGTCCGGTAGAGGTCCCGCCAGTAGCGCCGCTCCAGGAAACGCCAGCAAACTGTCTCATTAACGCACTCATTCCGCTCCTGTTATTATGGTCATTATATCCATTGTGAAGGATTTAGGAGAGCGCGGCGCTATTGTTTACCAAGAGATTCGGGCACTGTCCTCCTCCTCCTCCCTCGCTGTCTGAACGTAATTACCATAGGTTATTATATCGACAAATATTAATCATGAAGAGACTGTTTAAGTGTGTGTTAATGTGTGTGTGTGTGTTTCTTTTTTTTTTTGCATGTTTGTTTGTCTGTATATGTGTTAACTTGTCTGTTTATTTGTGTTTTCTGTTCATCTGTTTATCTCTCTCTTCCCTCTCTCTCTTTCTCTCTCAAAAAAATAAATGCTAAATGAAAAATATACAAATGAAAATAATTATCTTGTGATTCAACTGTCATGAATTATATAAACCTTTGCAACAACACTTTCCTTTCATTATAAAACCAACTCCTACAGTCCTACTTCACCTGTTTGAAATAAATAAATACTTGATTATGCACGCTATTGAAATAAACACAAACATTATATTCTTCATTTATACATTAATTTTCCGTCCTCGTGTCTCCACAGAATATAAATGTACACAAAATAAAGTTAGATACATTCCATCCCTCCAAGAAATATTCGACGCAGTAAAAATATAATAAAAAAATGATAATAATAAAAAAGACACTGCATAAAATAAAAGTGACGCTCACTCTCTTTTTTTTTTTTTTTTTTGTTTTGAGAAACTAATTACACTCACTTCAGTTTCTCATTTCGGACGACACTGCAATACATTCTCGGAGATTCTTGTCCAGACGCAATTAGTCTCGGGCATTCAGAGAAAAGGTGGCGCGAGGAGAGGCAGGACTGAAGGACACACCATACCATACCATACCATACCACACCACACCATACCATACCATACCACACTACTGGGAGGCGAGATCCGAAGTGTGTGAATAGGTTGTTGCAGAGAATCGTCATTACAACCTTCAATTTTATCGTGGACTCTGATAAGTCAGTTGTTGTTTTTCCACTTCTGCGACGTAGTGATTAACGGTGATTATTGTGTTTGCATCGCATAACGTATGAGCGGCTGAAAGTTGGACAGCTGTAGACAGTAATGACAGAGCTAAAAGTGGATGATATAATGTTTTAGGATGTCACAACAACACACCTTCTCACCTTATTCAACCTCACATACAAAAGTCAGATACACACACCAACCCTGTAATCACATTGACGGGATGGATGGACAGCCCGTCGCGTGCCTCCCACCACAGGATGACAGCGTGCACGTCACAGTAGCGCCACGAGCGGCGAGATCCACATCTTCCCGCCAAGACGTGTGCCACTGACACCGAGTGAAAGGTCGTCACTGATGTAATCGCAATATTTATTTATCAAATGATTAATTTTATGTAATGGTTATCTAGTTCAAAACCACTGTGTCATCTCCTGGTTGGATTAAGGACGCTAATAATTATTAGCCGATACGCCCAAGCCTCGGGGAATACAGTGTAAACTTATAATGTGGAATCCAACGCAGCCAGGCCTGTGTGAGCCCGTCCAGTCCAGTGCATGTCACTCAACAACAAACTTATATTGTGAGTTATAACCTGAGCCAATCAGGTAATGCAGAGGAGTTCAGATTCAATAACCTTTAATTAAAAAAATAAATACACAAATATACTGTATACAATACCGTAATGAGATAGCAAACAGACCTATCGTATATACATACATACATACATACATACATACATACATACATACATACATATATATATATATATATATATATATATATATATATATATATATATATATATATATATATAATCCTGCTATAAGATGTCAATCCGATCCCTGGTAAAAATGTAGGCATATGAAGGGAGGCTGCCACACCAAATAAAATCTGGGAATATGATTTCAAATCCAACACCAGCGACAGACTTTGAGCTGTCACCAAAAACTGATGTGCATCCCTCGCACCGGGATGCATGATGCACGAATACACGCTACCTAACATGCACCAGACCTGACTTACTACCTGGTACACTGTCGACAGGAGTGCATTGCTGCAAACCCCGACGGCGCCACATTAAAAAACAAACAAAATCAACATTATACCTAGACAGACATACACATGACTGCAACACCCGCAGCCACGGAAGGAGACGCTAAACACATAGCGGGGTCAATGAAACTGGTTGGCATAGTAACCCATCTCAAGGTGCAAATATACAAACACGTCGTTTTCTCCATATTTTCTTTCCAGTCTTTTCCATGTGTTTCTTTTTCCTAAACTAAAACCAACAGAATATCCAAGTCCACTGGCTTGCCTCATGTCTCCTTTGCACTAAGCTGAATGGACCTACCAAATCCTCAGCTTGTAGTGACTCGCGGTAGTAATGTTAATGATGATACTTACAAAACAACAAACACACAACAGCTTACAATCTAACGTAAAGCCACACACTAAACCTTACTACAAATGACAAAGACGTAAACAGCTGAAAACCACTCTACGACATACGAAAACTGGCTAACTAGAGCGAACCTTTGACTCTACTTCTCCTAAGGATCCCGCTAAGTAGCCTCTCCGCTGGGAAAGTTAATTAACCACAAAGTACAGCTGACTGGACGCGCCCTGACGTAAATGACCTACTTCGTGATGTAGTGCAAGTAGTGCCGAGGCTACGGGGAAAGCCTTTGTTGTACACGAAAGTCAACAGTGGTATTACGTTGCGTGTTTTCAGGTAACGATAAATTGTATGCATCCAACAGGTAATAAGGTAGCGGGTCGGTGCTTGAAAAAAAAAAATTAATAGATGAAGTTATATAGTAATTTTTTTTCATGACATTGTGGTTTGTGTTTAAAGGAATAGTATTGATCACTTAATGTTTTTGTGAATTATTCTGGATTAAGGTTACAGCTGATTTATGAGATGTCTGTATAGTGTATGTATAAATGGTACAGTTCTTTATGGTGATCTAACTTCCTACTAACAAACAGTGGAGTCTAAAGGATTTCTTAAAGATAATTTTAGATGATGGTGAGAAAACATTGATGATTTGTTGAAACCTCGAGATATCTGACCTTTCTTTTTGATGCAATATAACGATTGACTTGCTATTAATTAAACAACAAATAATAACCAGCAAATTACATGATATAACAGATTCATAAGACAAGCAACCAAACAACCAAACAACCAAACACATTCATAACATTAGAATCCAACCTAAGAATCAACCTCCTACACAACCTAACAGAGAAGTAACCAACCTCACCACTAACGCAACCTAACCCATCACCCCACCAAGCCACCAGCCAACCAACCAACCCTCCACCTAATAAAGACGTAACCTCACTACACTCCACAGCAGGATCACGAGGACCTAAATAATGCTGCACCTTCAGGGTAGAGTACAAAAAAAAAACTACTCAGACCCCCTCTAGCGGCAGGTAAGGGAACCGGCAACTGTCAGGATCTTGTTTACGAGAATGGAAAAAAGAATAGAGAAAAGTAAAGAACCGCTGAACAATGGAAAGAAATACGACTGACATCACACTAGACTTCCAAAAATATTAACCCTATTGTGACTCTCTCTCTCTCTCTCTCTCTCTCTCTCTCTCTCTCTCTCTCTCTCTCTCTTCCCTCCTGCTGTCACAAATGAGATTTCCGTTTATAATTGCTAGACCTCTCATCTATTCCGTTAAAAAAAAGCTTGATAAAAAAAAGAAGAACGCGTCCCATTAAGCGAAAAGTGTGTGATGGACCAATAATTACCCCTTGACGGCGCTCTTCCCGCCCATCCATTATCTACCATTTGATAAGAAAGATAAGGGAGGGAGAGGGAGGAGGAGGGAGGAGGAGGGAGGAGTGAGGAGCGAGACAGACGACTGCACGGATGGGGGGAAAAAAGAGAAGGAAAAAAAGAGAAGGAAAAATAAAAAGACAGACTGAATAATGGTTTGGATGTTTCTTGGTGAGTCACTATGGAGAGAAGAAGAAAAAAGAGAAAGAGAGAGAGAAAAAGAGAGAGATGAAAAACTTTATGTGGAAGGGTGAAAGTGGAGGAGAATGTAGGTGAGGAGAGAATACAGTAACTGGGAGGAGGAATAAGATGAAAGTGTGAATGGCAAGGGAGGAAGAAGAGGAGAAAGAGGAGGAAGAAGAGGAGAAAGAGGAGGAGAAAGAAGAAAAAGAGAAAATTAACTGCCCTAGAGAGGAAGAATATAGAGAATGAGAAGAGAAAAAAAAGTAGGAAATGGATAAGAATAATGAAGAAAAAAAAGTTGAATAAAAAAAAACACATATAAAAGAAGAGTGTCAATAGAGAATGACATACAAAAACGAGGGAGGAGAAGAGAAGAAAGATGGATGAGGAGGCGAAGGAAGTATGAGGAGTAGAAGGAAGAATGAGAAGAAGGAAAAGAGGAGGAGGAAGAAAGAAGGATGAGGAGGAAGAAAAAAGAATCAAGAGGAAGAAGGAAGGATGAGGAGGAAGAATAGGGTGAAGGGACTAGCTTAGCAGGGGTCAGAGGGTAAGGGAAGGAGGAGGGGGAGGCTGCCAGGGGTCAAGGGGGGGGGCTCACCTTCGGAACTTTAATGAGAAGAACTAATCTGAACGGGGCGTCCTACGGGGGTGAGGGGGGAAGGGACTCTCCAAGGGGTGTCTTCAGGCCCCATCAGGAGGGAATAATGAGAAACTTATATACACAAAACCCTTCCCTAATATATACTTTTTTTTGGCGGGGGGTCTGTGTGGGGGGTCTATGGGGGGGGGGCGGGGGAGGGTTCTGAGCTCGTTGTAAGTAAGATAATTTGTTTCCCTGTGTAATTAAAGGACACTAATGGCGACCGTGAATGTAATGAAAATATATTGTAATGAAATGTACTTTACTACTACTACTACTACTACTACTACTACTACTACTACTACTACTACTACTACTACTACTACTATTACTACTACTACTACTACTACTACTACTATTACTACTACTACTACTACTACTACTACTACTACTACTACTACTACTACTACTACTACTACTACTATTAAGTGATGTAGATCTTAAATATAATATTGCTACACTCCTTAGGAAAAAAATATAAACACGAAGAAAAATATATAGATTCTTATTATTTCCTTTCATAATCGACACAGATTGAAAAAACAGATATCCGGAAAACGAGTAATTTTTTGGTCCTTTTGCTATATAAAAAAAAAACATTATTAAACTTTTTCAGTCGCTGCACGAGAAAGAAGAAGAAATAATAATAATAATAATAATAATAATGAAAATCCTTCGGAACTATTTCTTGAGTGTGTCGTTCAATATATTTTCTTGTTCTTCTTGCTCGCTTGACTCTCACGTTCAGAGTCGTGTTTCTTGTCAATTACTGTGATGTGAGACAGGTTGTGGGCAAGGAGTCAGTCGATCTGTTTTAATTATCAATCTCTTACTCTTCCTCTTACTCTTACTCTTACTCTTCTTCTTCCTCTTCTTCTTACTCTTCCTCTTCCTCTTCCTCGTATTCTTACTCTTTCTCTTACTCTTACTCTGCCTGGGGATCAAAGACTTTTTTTTCATGTTATGCTACTTATTTTTCCATTTCTTCCTCCTTTTTATTCTGATGTGTGTACGTGGATGAGAGAGAAAAAAAGAAGTTTATATTATATTGATAGTGTTACTACTACTATATACTACTACTACTACTACTATTACTACTACTACTACTACTACTACTACTACTACTACTACTACTACTACTACTACTACTACTACTACTACTACTACTACTTAGGACGAGGAAGAAGAGTCGCGTCTCAAATCCCACCAAACGTTGACAAAAATATAGTATCCCTCATACAAAGAGGATTAGGGATGCATGTCTGTATTCTCCCGTGAGGCCAAAGGACGCGGGTGGGAGGCTGGGAACCTTATGTACTGTAACCTTTTCATCTTTCACAGAGCATGACACAAAGATTTCCTTATTCATTTTTATACATTTACTATGATCCATTTTCCGTAGTAGTAGTAGTAGTAGTAGTAGTAGAGTAGTAGTAGTAGTAGTAGTAGTAGTAGTAGTAGTAGTAGTAGTAGTAGTAGTAGTAGTAGTAGTAGTAGTAATAGTAGTAGTAGTTATAGTAGTAGTATATCAACAACAACAACAAATACGACGAAAGTAACAACACCAAAGACAGGAAAACTACTGTGTATGTGTATTAGTGTGTGTGTGTGTGCGTGTGTGTGTGTGTGTGCGTGTGTGTGTGTGTGTGTGTGTGTGTGTGTGTGTGTGTGTATGTGTGTGTGTGTGTGTGTGTGTGTGTGTGTGTGTATGTGTACGTAACCGTAGTCTCTCTCTGATTGTACGTACATGATATCTGTTAATCATCCACATAACATTGATCAACAGTGTCATTCCCCGTCCTTGCATCCTGACAGCGGCGGTTAATTTGTTCCTGTGTTTGTATCATGTCTTCTTTGCTCCTCTCATTGGCTCATCTCGTGTCCTTCATTACTTGGATACGTATCAAGAGGGAGATGATGTTTCTTGTCTTCTCTTCTATCTTATCTCTTCATCCGCTTCCCTTCCTTCATCCTTTTCCTGCCTCTCATTCTCAAATTTTATCCTATCCTGCTGCTTTGCTTTCCTTTCTCTCTTTCCTGCTTATTTTTATTTTTAATTTTCTCTTTATCTCATAGATGGAGTAGTAATCATCGTGTTCTCTGTTCCTGTTACTCTCTTACTCATGTTCAAGAGGAAAATTATACGAAGGAAAAGAGCGTAGCGTGGATTGATGTGCAGTGTGTGTGTGTGTGTGTGTGTGTGTGTGTGTGTGTGTGTGTGTGTGTGTGTGTGTGTGTGTGTGTGTGTGTGTGTGTGTGTGTGTGTGTGTGTGTGTGTGTGTGTGTGTGTGTGTGTGTGTGTGTGTGTGTGTGTGTGTGTGTGTGTGTGTGTGTGTGTGTGTGTGTGTGTGTGTGTGTGTGTGTGTGTGTGTGTGCTTAAGTCTTACCCACCCAGCCAGCCTTCTATCAGTCCTAGGAGGGAAGGGAAGGGAAGGCAGGATCAAAGGTCGTTACTTATTACCAACCCACACTGATATATACTGCAGAAGCAAACGCATGTCCTTTAACGGGAGAGTTCCTGGGTCCCTGGAGGCGTGCAACATAAACCTGGACTAATCTAGAAGTAGCCTCGTCCTTCTGAGCTTGGGGAGTCAACGCCAGAGGCCAAGGGGGCGCGCGTGGCAGTCAAAATACATGTTTCTCTTTCATCTTTAAGCAGTAACTTTGCACACATGCTTACCTTGTGATACTTTGGTGTATCTTTCACCTTTACCTGGTTTCCTAGTTACCTGTACCTTCCAGCTACTCCTTCAACCAGACCCTTTCCCTCACTCCCTGCCTTCTCTCTGCCTCCTCCATGCCCTTAGGTTATTCATATACTGCCTGTCTCCTTCTTACCCCTTCCCCTCACCCTCCATGCTTTTCATTCCTCTCTCTCCCACTCAAAGGTAAAAGGGCAAGCTTCACATTAGTAAGTCGACCTTCCACGGCAATACCATTTCAAACACCACTGAGATAAAAATCAAGGAAGGAAGGCAACACGTACACCCAGCTGCTGCCTCTTCTTGCTTTCACTAAGAGTTGAAAGATTCTTGAAGGAGCAACGCAAGACCTAACCTAAGCTAACCTAACCTAACCTAACTTAACCTAACCAAACCTAACCAGAGACTCGGAAAAGTGAAGGTGAGGTTAACTAATGAATTCAGTGCTTGAGCCAGCGACTTATTTCCTTCCTTCACTGCACTGCTCTGAAATATTTGTCCACTGCAAATCACTGCAGCTTACTGTAGATTCACTTCACACTGAGTAAGAAATAATGGGTAGTTTCTCCTCTCATTGCAGTGAATATTACATGAGGAAGAGAACTCAAAAATATGTAAGAACCTAGCGAGTAAGAAGAGGAAGAGGAGGAGGAGGAGGAGGAAGGAAGAGAAAGAAGAGGAAGAGGAAAAGGAGGAGGAGGAGGAGGAGGCATAAAAGTGGGATATATTCCAAAGTAAAAGTGTGCAATGAGGCAAAATCGCTTCTCC
The DNA here is from genome assembly GCA_036785275.1 of Cancer borealis. Lineage (NCBI taxonomy): Eukaryota > Metazoa > Arthropoda > Malacostraca > Decapoda > Cancridae > Cancer > Cancer borealis. The sequence goes on from JAXIVD010003685.1 coordinate 28,917, forward strand.
AACACTGATTACTTCAAAAAGTGACTTAAGTGACGCGTTAAAATGGCAAAGGAGTGAAACCAGGGAAGAGGAAAGCACAAAAAAGAGGGAGAGAGGAGTAAAGAGCAAGAAAATTAGTTAGAAAGAGAGAGAGAGAGAGGAGAGAGAGAGAGAGAGAGAGAGAGAGAGAGAGAGAGAGAGAGAGAGAGAGAGAGAGAGAGAGAGAGAGAGAGAGAGAGAGAGAGAGAGAGAGAGAGAGAGAGAGAGAGAGAGAGAGAGAGAGAGAGAGAGAAGAGAGTGAGGGAAAGAAAGATAGAGAGAGAATAGTAAACGAACCCACTATTCCTCCTCCTCCCTCCTCCTCCTCCTCCTCCTCCTCCTCCTCCTCCTCCTCCTCCTCGTTAGGTATGTTAAGCGACTGTCCAATTAAAGTTCTCTGCCGCTAAAAGTTTAATTAGATACTCCGCTAAATGAACCACGCACATTTTCATCTTAGTTTTATAATTAAATTGGTAAACATGTTCTTTTCTCAAGGGCGACACACACACATACACACACACACACACGTACACACACACACACACGCACACGAACACACACACACACACACACACATACATACGAACACACACACACACACACACACACACACACACACACACACACACACACACACACACACACACACACACACACACACACACACACACACACACACACAGAACACAGGATAAAGGATGCGTTACAACATTGAATACAACACCAATAACAATATCACCAAACCAAAGACAGAGAGAGAGAGAGAGAGAGAGAGAGAGAGAGAGAGAGAGAGAGAGAGAGAGAGAGAGAGAGAGAGAGAGAGAGAGAGAGAGAGAGAGAGAGAGAGAGAGAGAGAGAGAGAGAGAGAGAGAGAGAGAGAGAGAGAGAGAGAGAGAGAGAGAGAGAGAGAGAGAGAGAGAGAGAGAGAGAGAGAGAGAGTGAGAGAGAGAGAGAGAGAGAGAGAGACAGAGAGAGAGAGAGAGAGAGATAGAGAGAGAGAGAGTGAGAGAGAGAGAGAGACAGAGAGAGAGAGAGAGAGCAACAAAAAAAAAGAGTGAGAGCGAGACTTTCTTTTAGTTATATAAAGCGTAACATGACCAACTTTACTTTTACTTTAATTTGTTGCCTTTCCCTTACCTAGTTGAACGTTAATTACATTTAGCGCCACGATTTGCCTATCCTTTTGTGCAGGAGGCGGAGAGGCGAACCCAGAGCCCTGTTCTTATGCCCCACTGAGCCCTTGAGGGAGGAGGAGGGAGGGGGGATGGGGGAGGGGGGGGGTAGGGGACACGAAAATATACTCCATCGCAACAGGTGAATTATTACCTGTCTTTGATCTCATTACAGACGCACCAGTGGTTTCAGATTATGTTGATGTAACGTAACGTAACGTAACGCAACACATCCAAGGGCTCCAAACAGATCTATTTTCTTTTTTTGTATGTATTCTCCGCTATTTTTTTTCCCTTTTCATTGCATTGCACAGACGATGACAACGAGAAACAATAAGCTCAGTTCAAAGGCGTTGGATGATGATGATGATGATGGTGATGATGGTGGTGGTGATGGTGGTAGTGGTGGTGGTGGTGGTAGTGGTGGTGGTGGAGGGTGTTATGAAAAATCTTAGGTTGCATCGTCATTATTCTTGCATCAACACCACTGACTGCCAGCACCACTGCACCTCCGCGGGGATGCAACGCGACGAGGAGCGACTTTTCCCTCCAGATGAAGCTCAATCACTCACTCACTCACTCACTCACTCACTCGCTCACTCAGCCTGTTATGCCCTCAAGCTGTAGCAAGTCAACTCAGAATAATAACGTACAGCACAAATTTATTCTCTCTTGCCCTCTCTCTCTCTCTCTTTCTCTCTCTCTCTCTTTCTCAATGAACCAATTACTTCTATTCATCTAAGTTCCTCATCCTTCGATCTCTCTACCAGCATCCGTTTCACCTGTTGTATCCTATCTCCTTCGTTTCTTAAGGTGTTCAATCTTTATTTCAAACTATCCCCTGTTATCGCCTCGTCCTGGGTCTCTCTGCCTGCCTGATGCTAGTCGTCGACGTCTGGTGCACCGGGAAATGCATTGGGGAAGGACATTGATTTCACACAAAGGACGCATTGTCTATTGATCAGGCAAGCAGCGAGTCGCCTGGCACTGAGAGCGGATATTTATGCGACACTTCAATGGTGTTTCGAAGGCAGAGAATAGTGTGAGGAGCTTGTAGTAACCCTCCTCTTCCTCCTCCTCCTCCTCTTCCCCTTCCTCTTCCTCTTCCTCTTCCCAGTTCCTCCTCTTTGCTCTGTCTCACACACGAGCTACTAGTGAAGTGATCTGTCTCTCTATCTATCTTTATCTCTCTATCTTTCTCTCTCTCTTTCTCATGTATTTCCTTGTTCTTATTAATTGACGGGATTATTAGATTAGGCTCAGGTTGGTAATGAGCGGCCTTCTATTAAGTTAACTCGTCTTTAAAAGGAGTGGAAAGCTGCCAACGTGAGTGAGTGACTTCTGTAACAAGATTGACGACGATGAACACCAGAAATTACATCCAGAGTCAGAGTTACAATTACCTCCGTTGAGAAAAAAAAAAAAAAGGAAAAAAAAAAGAAAACAGTTGAGTTGGTGGAGGGAAGGAAAAAAGAATATAATTGGTGAGATGAGAAAAGTTTGTGAAGACACTAAGTAAGGTTGTTTGAATCTATCTTTTTTTTTTCTCTCTCTATCTTTTTTTTCTCTCTCTTTCTCTCCCAAAAAAATTAACATTATACATAAACTGAGGAGTAAAACAAAACAAAACACATATTCATAAAACACAAAACGCTACACCTTTTCCCAGTTGTCTGTCTATGTTCACGTTACGCTTCACAACCGTCCATCAAACCACCTCCCGCAGCCATAGCCGTATCTTCCTTTTTAACCTCCTTTATTTGCACGTACAGGCACACACACACACACACACACCACCTCTGCCACGGCTTAGTATCACGATGCACGCAGTGGTGTTGTTAGAGCGTGTTGCACGAGGCTGCTACAAAGTTGAAGGGACAGGGAGGGAGGGAGAGTATAGAGTATAGTGTATTGGCTAACATCACAGTCGGTGGTGTACCAGCTTGTATCTCAAAAGGTTGACAGGGAGTTGAGGTCCATCGAGGTGAGACGAGTGTGTTGAGGATACTATCACAAGCTCACTCACTCACTCACTCACTCTCTCACTCACGCGTCAAGGCTAAATGTGTGTTGACAAGAGAGATCGAATATGTAAGAAATGTGCTCAGTTTCTTTATTATACTAAATGGAAAAAATATATATAAATGCATGGTAATTGTATAAAAAATATTTGTTTGAGAGAGACAAGCTAGTGATGTAAAATTAAGTTTATCTATATATTATAAACAACTTTGTGGTATTCGACACAAACTATATCTAAGTTTATCTATTCTAAGACGATTGTGGACATCTTGAAACCTTTCCATTAAAAAAAAAAGTATAGAAAAAGTAATCTAGGAATAGCGAATATAGACAGATCAATTAGCAGTAAACAAGACGCAGAACAATAATTAGCCAAACTTACCCACTTTGATCACTGGGTAATTAGGAACACTGTGCTCTTTGGTAGAAAATTTCATAACAACAACTCAGCTTCAAGATCAGCTACACCGACCGTCTGTCTGTTCGTGACATCACTACATCCACGGAAAATTATCTAGATTGCCTTTTAAATGTAATGAGAAGAAGCCTGTAAGCTATAATTACTACTATGATATAAAGCAACACAATTTACTGATAATATGTGCGTTGGGACTTACGAAATAATAGTTAATCCGCCAATCCAAAGAAATAATGGATATAATCAAGAGAGATACATCAGAAGGGGTCATTGCCTTGCTTCGTGACGCACTGCAGGGTAAGCATCTCTCTCTGTTTATTGTATACAGTTGATATTACCTTCATAACACACGAGATGGTATTCTAATTGCTTCTAAGTTTCAGTAGTGAGTAGTGTGTTATTTAATTCATTAATGCTTTCAAAATGGTTCAGTTTAGTCTCCGTAGTAAACAATATATGATAGGTATTATTATTGTTGTTGTTGTTATTATTATTATTATTATTATTATTATTATTATTATTATTATTATTATTATTATTATTATTATTATTATTATTATTATTATTAAACCGAGCGACCTTTGAAAATATACGCTTCATAATAGAATATGAAATGTGTTGCACTGTATTATCACTGTAGGATTCAGTTACAGTGACGAGTGCCACTATACTACACACACTACATAAATTAAATAAATAAAAAGAAAGTTAACCACATAATTTTGTTGTTAAATTAATACCATTATAATACCTTTATGAGCTTATTCAACTATAAAAAAAAAATGATATTGGGATATATTTAAGTTTTCTCTCCATTAAAAAAAAAAAAACAGTACAAATTTAGAAACCATTGAATGAACTAACGAAAAATAATGTTCTCACTGTCTTTATACGAAACAAAATGGTTAATAAACGCTGCATTATATCACTCAACGTCATACCATCTAAGAAAAAGAAAAAAAAGAAAAACAAAACACTAGGATAATAAAACATGAAAGCCATTACGTCATCATCATTACCAAGTTATCATCATTACTGAACACAACACGAGGAGAAGTGATGACAGGACCTCACTGCGTCATCATCATCATCATCATCATCACCATCACACAACCTTGGATTTTACTGAGTATTCCTTTACTAATTATATTCTTAGAACAAAATAACCTTTCTAACTTAAGTCATGCAATATACAGTTATTAACAATTTCATCCCCTTCCCCTTCCCTTCCCTTCCCTTCCCTTCCCTCGTCTCACCCGGCCACCTGTAAGCTACAAATTACAGTCGTGTTGTGTAGTCGACCGTAACTCGTGTAAATAGCAGGATTGGAGACAACACCCACCTATGAATCTTGAGGTATGTGTGGTCTGTAATTTGACGTTATTTTATGTTCGTCTGACAGTCAGTCCGCTCTCTTTTTTTTTTTTTCTTCCCTGTCCTCCCTACCTCCATTTTTTTTCTCTTTCTCTCTCTGCGCAATTTTTCATATCCCGTTAACCTCACATGACACAAGTAATACACGAACGGTATTTGTTTTCGACGAAGCGCTGCATAAGGTAACGTAAACACTCACTCACTCCAGTTTGCTTCACATCACACGAGCGTAAGTTAGCAAAACATGCGAGACAGGAATGAGTTGGCGTGAGGGCGTGACAGTCGCTTGGCTAACTCCACAGAGGTCGATGATGATACAGCCGTGTTAAAGTGACCGTGTGGGAGGCCGGGAGGATGGTTGGACGGAAGGGAAGGTGAGTGAGGGAAGGAGGGAGGAACAAAGGAACAGAACCAGGTAAAGGAGGAGCTGGTAAAGGGGACAAGGAAAGTGATTTGAAGATTGGGAGAGAGGGGAAAAAAAGGGAAATTACCTCAACTGTGATCAGGAATGAGAAAACAGTGTAGGTCTTTAGCAAACAGACCCTTAGGAACGTCTCTTCCCTTCCTGCACGTGTCGCTTAAACAGACGAGACAATTTGGTCAATTAGCTCTGTACTTAACGTCATATTCCTCCCTCCCAGACAGTCTCGCAGCTGAGAAAAAATTAGCTTGGAAATTAAATTCTTACAGATTATTTTTGTGATTAACGTTCTCTTTCTCTCTCTCTCTCTCTCTTTCTCTCTCTATCTATTTATCTATCTATCTCACACACACACTCTCTTTCTCTCTCTCCCTCTCAGATCAAAGGCATCTCTACGTTTGATAGAAGGGTGAATTAGTTCTCTAAAAAGAAATCGAGGAAGAATGTGTCACCAGTTTCCATCCATAAATACGTCTATGCCTTTCAGTATTACAGCGACTCCTCTTGCATTTCAACGATTAGAGGGTAAGATTAATGCATTCGAGGGTCGGACAGTGTGGGGAACTTCAAGGCCGGTGTCTGTCAGGGCACAAAGTCACGGTGGCTTAGGGTGAAAGGGTAGAGTGAAGGGAGGAAGCAGGAAGAAAGAGGAGCTTTGATAAGGATACAAGAGTGAGGTACTGGCAGGGATGATGGGCAAGGCAGGGTGAAGGTGGACATGACAGGGTGAGGGAAAGTGTACATTTGCAACCAACATGTAAATTTAGGCTAAAATGACCTTTATAATAATGCTCAGAATTATGCGGCGAGGGAGGAATAAGTGGAGAGGAGTGAAAAAATAATATTAATAGTAGTAGTATTGTAGTAGTGGTAGTATTGTAGTAGTAGTAGTAGTAGTAGTAGTAGTAGTAGTAGTAGTAGTAGTAGTAGTAGTAATAGTAGTAATAATAGTAGTAGTAGTAATAGGAGGAGTAGTAATAGTAGTAGTAATAGTAATAGTATTGTAGTAATAGTAAAAGCAGGTATAAGTGAAAGAGAGAAAGGGAAATAGGAGTAATCTCTCTCTCTCTCTCTCTCTCTCTCTCTCTCTCTCTCTCTCTCTCTCTCTCTCTCTCTCTCTCTCTCTCTCTCTCTCTCTCTCTCTCTCTCTCTCTCTCTCTCTCTCTCTCTCTCTCTCTCTCTCTCTCTCTCTCTCTCTCTCTCTCTCATACATACGTCATAAAGCCTTAATGAATACCGAGGGCAATAAATATACAGCTGGACAGCGAGTTATGTGAGACTGAACAACAAGGACTTGGGATTCTGTGTCACCTCCACGCGACCTCTTAACCCCCAAGCTCACTCCTCGGCTTACCTAGATGGATATGTGTGTGTGTGGGGTGGGGATGGGGGGGGAGTGGATAGTAAGTGTGTGTGTGCGTGTGTGTGTGGTAGGGGGGAGGGGCGGGAAGGTAAGTGAGTGGGTGTCTCTCCTTTGTTTGAGTTGTCTGCATCTGCACCTAACATATCCCAATCTGTCTAGCTCTGTGTCTGTTTCTCTTTCTCTTTTCCCTCTCTCTCTCTCTCTATGTTTCTATCTTATGCCTGTACACAAACACAAACACACAAACACACACACACACACACACACACACACACACACACACACACACACACACACACACACACACACACACACACACACACACACACACACACACACACACACACACACACACACACACACACACACACACACACACACACACACACACCTACAAGTAATTCGCAAAGAGACGGATAATTGTGAACTAACAGCGGTGTTCTCGCCTCCAAACTGCTACTTAAGGCGCTCGGTTACTACCTGTGGTCGTGGCTTTAGAGGCGAGTATCGTCGATCTCCCCGATAACAGAGATAAGAAGCTGCTGGTGTGTGTCCCGCGGGAAATGCTGCAATTGCGTAAAGGGACTCGCCAGGAAATTACCTGAGGAAGAACTGGCGAACTTTTGCCCCACCGCCCCTTCGAGACCTCGCCGCCAGGTACTCGAGGGACGTGTGACCCAGACCAGACCGAGACCAAGGCGCAAAGGGACACACACACACACACACACACACACACAAACACCACAATGCTGAAGTAGAATCACCCTTAACATTCAAGCCTAAAAGAATCCACAAAAAAAAAGGCAAAAATAGTCATGACAAAAGTGAAAAAAAACTGGTATCAATAAACGTCAGAGTCAAAAAAATGTAATAGTCAACTTGATGGCTTTTCGGGTAGCGAGAGAAAGAGAAAAAGAGAAAGGGGAAAAAAAAAGTATTGAAAAAAAAGGGAACAGATTGACTTCCATTGTGACCTTGACCTTGACCTGTGGTGTTTGGATTCTCTTCCTCCACACGGGCCGAGAAAACTTTTCAAAACTATCACTGGAGGTTCGTTGGCCAGCACCTAAAAATGTGACAAAATAATGGTGGTCTTCTCCTTCCGCCTGACTGTCTTTGCGAGGGTTGCTAAACACACCTGGAATTGTTGTGAAGAGGAGATACATTTATATTTTCCCAACGTGTAAGATAAGATGTGTTGCCTTGTCATAGCACTAATTAAAGCCTTCATTACAAAAATATTAATAAAAAATATATGGAGATTCAACACTTCAAAGTATCAAAGCAACATTCAAAAGCTACAAAACACACACACACACACACACACACACACACACACACACACACACACACACACACACACACACACACACACACACACACACACACACACATATCCAAACACCAAGCAATTCCAAGCACAAACGTATGATTAAAAAATAAATAATAAAAAAAATATTAAACCACGACCTGAGTTTCTTCAGCTATACGATGTCTTGTTGCATATTCATTTCATCTAATTTATGCTTCACAAATTCCTTCATTAGCACAACTTACGCTTCTAATTCCCACACGGGCACACATTACCCTCGCGTCCTTGTGGCCTTCCTTCCCTCCCCCCTCCACCACCACTACCACCACCACCACCACTACTACTACTACTCTCACCCTAAATTCTCTATTCCCTAACATATGCAATTGAGAACCACTTACGTCCTAGGCTTACGTTCATCTTGACTGCAACAAAAGGCCTATATTGTGGATTTATATGCAAATTTATGGATACGACAATTACTCCATACGTCTGTTGGGTTAAGATTGCCATACGATACCTATCTGTCCTAAATTATCTGGCTCGCCATCTCTCTTCCCTTAATGGAAATACAACAAGACAACCTCATTTACTTAAGGATTCACAAACATTTGAATGGAATTACTTGGTCTTCATAAGCTTGTCATTTAATTAACTATTAATTTTTTTTATTTACTCCCACATTACCACAACTTCCCTTTGATATCATACTCTCTTTACGAATCTCTAGTTCTCTTCTGCAATATAAAGACACAACAGTGAGATCAGAAATAAACTGTATAACAACTACAAAACATTTAATATTTCAATAGTGTCCTGTAGCTCAGTACTCAGGAATGATGACATGACAAAAAACATAAATAAAATCAGGCAAGTGAGAATTGGTATATTTTGCCGCTACGCTAAAATGTTGTCTCAAGCTTACTACTGGAAAACGAACGAACGTGTGATTGTATTTTTTTCCTCTCAGTTCTTTTGAGGCGACACAGGCTTACGCTTGACCTCTGCTGGACTGATGAAACAACCATGAATAAAAATAAAGTGTTGTACGTCTTTCTCTTTGACGCAATGTTAGTCGGTCTTTATTTTTTTAATTTTCTTTCTTTGAGTGTATACGTACATATGTCCAGCGGCTCGCTTTCCTCCACAATTTCTGAAGTGAGTGAAGGAAAGAGTTAATAGTGAGAAAGAAGTGTTGGCTGGCTTCTTTCACTTCCTTCACTTCACTTCCTTCACTTCTATGCTTGTCTGCTACGTGCTTCCAATATCTATTTCTTTATCCTAAGTTTTGAAATCAATCCTATACCATTGAAACATTATTCTGTATAACACAAGAGCTACCTGTGATGGTATAGCCAGATGGAAGTAAGGTTTTAGTTGTATAGAATGTATATTAATTGAAGGTTATTGACGGTGGGCAGATGAACACATGTGAACACAGGTGAACACACAGGTGAACACACAGGTAAGACACAGGTGCAACACAGGTAACACTAGTTGATGGTCATTCATGCAAAGGTTTGTTGTTGTTGGGGAAAGGTGACGATGCTTCAAACTTACCCTTTTTTGCTTCTTCTAACCCTTGCTTCCTTTATTTTTCATTCACTGTCCTTGTAACCTGTCTTCTTCTTTTCTTCTTCCCCTTCCTCCTCTACCACCTCCTCCTGTACCTCCTCCTCCTCCTCCTCCTTCTCCTCCTCCTCCGTTCCTTTCTTTTACTCTGATATTTTTCTTTCATTAACCATGGCTTTCTTTCCTACCCTTTATATTTTTTCTGATCTTCCACACCGGCGCCTTCGTGTTTTCCCTTCACACTACCACGTCCCTTACTTTCCCTTTTCCTCGCCCTCATCCTACGCCTCGTCCCTCACAAGGTCATCTCATAGTCAATCCTCCTCATTCAATTCACATTCAATTCTCGTTTGATGGAAATCCTTCACTTACTAACTGCTTCCCTACAATCACCTCGTTTATGGTTAAGACTAAGGGTTCCACGTTATTGTTTAAACACTCATTGTGAATATATGTGTAGTTTAAAACATCATAATAATGCTTTATATATATCTCTTAGCGGCTTTATTCCATCGTGCTTTTGTGTTTATATATTTCTTGTGTTTTCCATTTTCATTACAAGAAGGTGGAGTGAAATGGTTTTATATATTTATGAGAAACAAGACTGATGGTGGCAAGGGATGAGGAGAAGGAAGAAGGTTGGTATAAACTTGACGTAGTGTGGTGTGCGTGTGCGTGTGTGTGTGTGTGTGTGTGTGTGTGTGTGTGTGTGTGTGTGTGTGTGTGTGTGTGTGTGTGTGTGTGTGTGTGTGTGTGTGTGTGTGTGTATGTGTGTGTGAGTTTGGCAATTTCGTTAATGAACCTACACAGGACTGGACTGTCACGAAGAGGAGGAATATCTCAAACAAGGGATGAAGGATTACGAAACATTATGACTTGGAGAGATTTGCGGTGTTTTTTTTTATCTTCTTGTCGTATGTTAAGTTTGCTTGAATCTCTGTATGTGTTTGGACGTAACATACATTATTTATTCCTTTAAACTGTGTATGTGTGTGTGTGTGTATATGTGTGTGTATGTGTATGTATGTGTGTATGTGTGTGTATGTGTGTGAACAATTCTTAACGTGCTTACGGTCCCCTGCTTCCACCACCTGTGTTCTCCCTTCCATTCTCTCACCTGCAGCCATCTTGCATCTCATTCCCCTTAGCCCTCTTTGTCTGGCGTCTTTTTAACCTCATCGCGTTGAATTTCACCTTAAACAAAACTATCTATTCAATATTCTTCTAAGTGTATTCGTAGACCAAGATTTAATTCAACATTTCATCCTCTTCCATCTTTTTCCCACTGAATAAAAGTCTCACTTCCTCTAGATAATCTTCCTCGACGATGCTTTTCAGGCTCTGAGGAGGAGGAGGAGGAGGAGGAGGAGGAGGAGGAGGAGGAGGAGGAGGAGGAGGAGGAGGAGGAGGAGGAAGAAGAGGGAAAGGCGTCGAAAAGAAGGGAAGAGCTGGTGCGTCCTTGTCCCACGCTAGAAGAGGCGGGAAGGTAAGACAACAGACGAATGAAACGAGATGAAGTTGTGTGGAATCTGGAGATAGTGAACGACTGTGAGAGGATAAAGGAAGGCTTGGATCTGCTGTTTATGAATGAATAATGAATTAGAAAGATGAATGAGGGCGTTAATTCAAGATGCAAATATATGTAATTCAAGTATGGGAGAGTAAAAATAGATGTTAGAGAAGGTGGAGACGTATCTGGCGTGATGCGGAAAGACGAAAGGAGAGAAAGAAGGAATTGTAGAATGTTTAAAGCGAGACTATAATGATGATTGAAGATTCTAATGAAAGTCAGAAACAGTTGACGAAGACCAGAAGACAATTTAGAAGCAAGGGAAGGAAATTATACAAGGAAACCCATGATAAATATACATAGAAAACAAAAATACAGTATATACTTAATTATACATGAGAGATAAAATGAATACAATGTGTTATATACTTGAACAAAAACCATCAACTGGAACACTCCTGATAAGTTTAGTATTGCGTGTATGTGTGTATGTGTGTATGTGTGTGTGTGTGTGTGTGTGTGTGTGTGTGTGTGTGTGTGTGTGTGTGTGTGTGTGTGTGTGTGTGTGTGTGTGTGTGTGTGTGTGTGTGTGTGTGTGTGTGTGTGTGTGTGTGTATGTGTGTGTGTCAAGCAATACACACGAGTATGTTTGCGAAGGTGGAGAGATGAGTCAAGTTGGACAGGAGCAAAGTTATGAGGGAGGGAGATTCTGTCTGTAGTCATGTGTTGGTAAATGTTGGGAACTGACTCAAGAAAAGGGAGGCTAACTTTAATACGTGAATGCATTGGTTAAAATAGATGTGGGTGAAAGAGGAAGGGAATGTAAGCAGTAGACGACCTTCGAGTGCTTGAGAATGTTTTTAGTTACTGTATTGCTGTTATTACTATACAACTATTACTATTACTATTATTATTATTATAATTATTATTATTATTATTATTATTATTATTATTATTATTATTATTATTATTATTATTAGTAGTAGTAGTAGTAGTAGTAGTAGTAGTAGTAGTAGTAATGGTGATGGTGGTGATGGTGGTAGTAGTAGTAATAGAGTAATAGCAGTAATGGATATTTCGTAGCTTCAACGTATACAGTAAATAATACTAATCCATGCTTTGGTCCTGATACTTGTTAATAAAATTGTAACCTTTTTTTTCATTTTAATTTATTGAATTAATATTCCGGCATTACCATCCCGGTACTGACTGTGAAACTGTAAACCGTCCCACACAGTTTCATTTCCCATACAGTTCATTATCGTTTCTCGGAGCTACACTGTTTCCTGATTGTTAAACTAATGGATAACGCTCTGACATAAAAATAAATAAATAAAAAATAAATCAGTTGACAAGTAAGCATGAATATCAACTGAAATTTTTATAGAAATAGAAAGTAATTAATAAGTTATGTAGCATGACATACCGTACACAGCATCTAACCTAACCTAACATAAACCTAACTTAAAACAAAGATTGAAAGCTAATATTACAGTGAGTAAGAGAGAGAAAGAAAAAGAAAACTGTTATTCCACAATCAGTCAGCGTTACGAGTGGACAAGTGTGGAGCTTCACCATCACTACAACTAAAGCTCTACAGAACAAGCTTGGAGTATAGATCATCTGAGCATTGAGCTTTGAGCGTCACACAGCCTGGGAAGCGAGGCAGGTGTATAACAGTGATACCTGTGAAAGGATACGGCCGGGAGGGAGACGCAAAAGGCTGAGGACAATGGTCAGAGAGTATACAAAAGTTGTAAATGTAGATGTCTGAGGCGAGGACAGACGAGGAGAGACGAGGAGAAACGAGGACACAAGGAATCATATGCATGTCTGTGGAATTGTATATACGGGTTATGGTTCAGTTATTACACTATGTAGTTATATGTTTGTATGTGTACGCTGCAAATCATCGCCCTTATTCATTGTACGTGAATCAAGGACTGACTGACACCACGGACGTATGATTGGATTGTATGGCACGTCCGACAGCCCCATATAAACAATGCATATTAATTACATTATTTATATGGACACCTGCCGAGTCTATCACGCGTACGTCGCTAATGATAATGATATACACTCACGCATATCATCCTTGCCGCCGCACCACGACCTCTAATGATCATTCCAGGTGTAATTAAATTAGTACTGTTTTTTTTATTTTATTTTTTTTAACTTTTATTAAAAAAAAAATGGTGTATGAAAAAAACTGGAATACTGTGTTGCATGTAAGTATTATGAACGTAGCAAAGGCGTCGTAGTATGATGAATTATTAAGAATCCATAATAGTAGAGTAACATGCCTTGCTTAGTACTTGTACAATTCAGGTGTATGTGTATGCATTATGTAACTTAATGTTCGGGATGTGATGATGTAGTGCAGCATGCAAATATTACACCACTCTTTTATTGGTTGGAAAATCAATGCAATAACAGACGCTCACCCAAAGAAATAAAATATATGAATGGGTTTTAAAAGGCTGGGATTGAATTTTGGAGGTTTGAATGCCGTTGAAATGGAGGTTTGGACCCGTTTTGCTAAGGGATATATCATGCACCTTCACTATTGCTTTACTGATATATATATATAACGTCCCTTCTAGCACCACACACATGGTACAAACGCATTCACTCCCTACAGCTTTACCTTAAATATAAAAATAAATATATATATATAAAAAAACAAAAACAAATAATGCTACTCCAGTTATTGACAACAAATCATGATATAACTAAAAAAAAAAAAAAAATGAAAAACCCTCCAGCCATTATTATCTTCCCCATACATGTAAAATAACTCTTAAGGTTGTTCTCTGCTCATTAAAATCTTTGGGTACGTAATCAACAGCCAATTAGACTTGACAATACAACAAAAAACTGATCTTTACCACAAATCATTATCTTCATGGGAAATATTACGTAATTCCTTCAAACTAAACCCAAGGCAGTTATAAGTACTCTGCGAAGAGGATGAGGAAGAGGAGGAGGAGGAGGAGGAGGAGGAGGAGGAAGAAGAGGAGGAGAAGGAAGAGAAGGAGGAGGAAAACTAGAGAAGTAATCTCTATATCACATGAAAGGGAGAGGCAGAATGTCAGTCTCGTTCTGCATTGGTAAGGAAGATCGATAACAAAACCTTCTCTTTCAATAGGTGGAGTAACTTGTGTGGATGGAGTGGGGCGTAAGATAGCTGTTTGTCGGGGAGTTGAGGGGCGGAGAGCCTGAGTGTGGTAGAGCAGCTTATAGCATAGAAGGAGGAGTAGGGGGAGTAGGGAGGAGAGGGAACAGGGAGGATGTAGAAGAAGATTGGAACCACGAGGAGGAAAGGGAGGATGGGGATGAAGAGATGGTGAGGGAAAAAGAGGAAAGGGAAAAGAGGAGAGAGGAAAATGAATAAATAAAGTTGATGTATATATGTA
>JAXIVD010003686.1:5000-10000 GCA_036785275.1 Cancer borealis
AATAACTAAGAAAGAAAACATTATCATAAATAAAAGAACAAATGTAAATCAAAGGCATCACATAAATAATATAAGATATGGACAAGAAATTTGGCTAGAAGAACAGGTAACAGCTGGAGCAGAAGACTGACTGTCAGTGTGTGAAGGTGACAAGCGCAGGGCAAACACTGTACATGAGGCAGACAGGAGAAACTGAAAAGTTTGGAAGATAATTTTGACTCACAATGGTTGACGATGACGATGGGATGTATATCCATATCTACCTGCCAACTAAACATCCTCCCTCCAACACACACACTCACACTCACACACTCACACACACACACACACACACACACACACACACGCACACACACACACACACACACACGTTCGCCTCTATATTAATAAGTATAAACGTAATATATTCAAAGGAAAGACTGGCGTATAATTATTTCAACAGTGTGTATTAATATATTCATTCATTTATTCAAGTAATTTTTTCGCTTATGCAAAAGAGATTATCCGGTTATGGTCGAGAGGTTGGATGAGTAGATGGATGAGTGAATGGGTGGGTGAGTGGATGGATGGCTGAGTGGGTGGGTGAGTGGATGGATGGGTGAGTGGGTGGGTGAGTGAGTGGATGGGTGAGTGGGTAGGTGAGTGCATCCTTTTCCACCCTTTTCTCCATCCTTCATTGGTCCTAACAGGCATACGGTAGAGAAGCTGCGTCTCTCTGTAGTGGAGAGTAGATAACACAGAGGTGACTGCAGCTTTATTGGGGAGGGATGTAAGATAATGGTGCAGGTGGAGGAGTAGGAAAAAACGCAAGGTGGATGGATGAAGGCCTAAGGGTGGAAGAGGAAGATGGATGAGTCTAATACCGCCCCATCTTGATCAAAAAGGATTCCCATGTAACTGTATTTTTCTGTTGTCATTGTTTTACACTCCACTGCTTCTTCAATTTCCTTTCTTCCACTCTCCTCTCTCAATTCCCTCTTTTCGTCAGTGTGGAAAAGTGATTTAAGAGTCAATACTAGGCTTCATCCACCCAGCCACTGCCGCAGCTAGATTTTTTTCCACTTCTCGCACCCACCACCTGCTCCATTTTACAGGTGAGTGTGCGACAGGGAAGAGGAAGAGGAGGAGGAGAGAGAAGGAGGAGGAGGAGGAGGAGGAACATTGAGGGCATCATGGAAGGAAGACAGACACGGACGACCATACACCATGCAGTACTTCCATCAATTTCCGTTTATTTTTGCACGTAACAATACATATTTTCTTCTTTGTAAGCATGAAAGGAAGGAAGACCAAGGGTAAGAGCGGAGCACAATCCAGAAAGGTCATCTATCTTTCCCCCCGACCAGGAAGAAAAAGACGAAAAAAGGTGTGATAAAAGTATGAATGCAATTTTCTGACTCTTTCCGTTGTGTCTGTGAAGTCATATGAAGTGGAGACATGGAGAAGGGAATTTTATTTGGGCATTTGCTAGGCGAGGGGGATGAAGGAAAAGATAAATTGGTTAACCTTCGCCAATGGAATGTGACAAGAGAAAACACGAATATGTCACAGTCACAGATTAAGAACTTACTTAAATGAGACACACAACTAACGACTCAAGTGATTCCCCCCAAAAAAACATGATTTGAGAAAACTATGAAGCCGAACTAAGAGAAGAAGAGAGAACTGATGAAGTGTGTATTTCTTCTTCCTTCTTCCTTCAAATGATTAACCTACGTCGTTTAGATGGGATAATTCCTGCACATTAAAGGTAAGGTCTTAACGGTTACTTCAGATAAGATTAACGTTTACCATTGGAAAAAAATACAAAAATAATAATAATAATAATGGTAATAACAACACTACTACTACTACTACTACTACTACTACTACTACTACTACTACTACTACTACTACTATAACTACCACTATAACTACTACTAACAAATAACAATAAAAATAAGAATGATACAATTGGACTAAACTCTTCTACACACACACACACACACACACACACACACACACACACACACACACACACACACACACACACACACACACACACAAGGAGGCATGAGCGGCGTCATTAGCACTTAATAGCCGTTTTGATGACATAATGGAACCAATAAAGTCACTTTTATCACGGAGTCAAAAACATCATTATTTTCTGCAACACAAGGAGGTGAGACAAAAGAAGGGAAGACCTGGAAGGCGACGCGGTGATTGGGAGAGCACGTGAAGCCCCTTCTAATTCAGCTACTGTAAAATCTCTCTCTCTCTCTCTCTCTCTCTCTCTCTCTCTCTCTCTCTGTCTCTGTCTCTGTCTCTCTCTCTCTCTCTCTCTCTCTCTCTCTCTCTCTCTCTCTCTCTCTCTCTCTCTCTCTCTCTCTCTCTCTCTCTCTCTCTCTCTCTCTCTCTCCGTCTACTCTCCTAAGAACACACATTGGTCTAGTTATCCTGAGAGAAAAAAAAAACAGGTGACGAGTGACATGAGATTCTGAAAAGAGAAGCAAAGAAAAATAGACTAATTGCCATACAAAAAGCAAAAACATGAACCGTGAAAACTGAGAATTAGGGTGATGACTAGTAGGAAGCGAGCGGGGTGAGGTAGGGATGATACAGCAGTGATGGTCTGGTAAGCCGCATAACTATTCTGTCAGTGTCGATAGTGTGCTCCAGTAAGCCTAGAGAGCACAATAAGCAAGACAGAGACAAATAGTTGAGGTGTGTGGAGGACAGGCAGGGAAGGGAGATGAAAGGAGAGGAAATTGGGGAGGAGTACGTAGGTTGTTTGTGGCGCGGGGTGATAGGGCCAAGGGTTGCAGGGGTGTTGGGTTTGGGGTTTGGAGGAACGGTTCTTTGCCACAAACTGTTGTAACTCTAACGGGAGACAACACCCACAAATTCTTTTTCTTACCGGAGTTTGCAATGAGGAAATTCCTATCCGTGAATACCACCGCGTCCTGTTCTCTAGTGTTTTAGTTTTTTCCCTTACTTTTTTTTTTCCTTTTTTTCCCATCCCTTTCTTTTATTTTTTTACATTTCTTTAACTATTTTTTAAGGCACCTTTCGTACACACCTTGATTGTGCACCGCTGTCACTCGGTACTCGGAACAGCGTGCAGGAACACGTTTATCACAATGAGTCAAGAGTAAACGATATGCGTTGGAAAACTGATAATACACGGTAGATGTTATAAATACACACACACACACACACACACACACACACACACACACACACACACATACACATACACATACACACACACACACACACACACACACACACACACACACACACACACACACATACACATACACATACACACACACACACACACACACACACACACACACACACACACACACACACACACACACACACACACACACACACACACAAATACACACACACATACACATACACATACACACACACACACATACACATACACACACACACACACACACACACACACACACACACACACACACACACACACACACACACACACACACACAATACTAGTCACGTTTCTTAACACTCACCACTTCCTGAGCTGCACAGCGTCCAATCCTTATCTGCAAGAAACTGAGAAAAATAGATTAGACAAAACTTTTGTCCCACGTGACTCTTCCTTCCTGGTGGAGTCGCTGTTCCAGGAATTACTGGATAAAGCAGTGACCTGAAGGTTTCTTATTGCCTAAAAACATCACGCACTCTCCAAAAAAGGACCTAAGATTAATTTAAAAAAAAAGATAGAAAGAAAGAATGGTTAAACGAAAGAAGGGAAATAATAAACGATAGCAAAAAACTACATCTATATATATATATATATATATATATATATATATATATATATATATATATATATATATATATATATATATATATATATAACGTGTAGAAAAGAAACAATGATATAATGAACAAAATTAAAGGAGAAATGGTGAACCGGAAGAGAAGAGAAGAATAATTGACAGCAAGAAAAAAATAAAGAAAAGCCTTAGGTAAAAGAGAAGGAAAAAAAGAAACAGTGATGTCAGGAATAAAAAGAAAATCTGTCAAAATAAGGATTAAAAGTGAGAGGACACAGGTAGGCAGGTCAATATTTGAGGCGAGACAGTTTGACCTTCACACTGTTGTCATGGGGGATCGCACACGTATCACGTTAACAAAATGTCTAGTTTGACGGCATAATAGAAAACATTCTACGATCTTCAAACACTGAAAATATCACAAAAAAAACAAGAAAAATATTAGCATTAACATTATAATAATTAAGAAAAAAACTACATCAATGGCTGAAAAAATATTAAAAAAGAATATAATTAGAAAAGCAATTAATATCACCGATCAGATTCATGCATTCCAACACGTCATATACACCGCTCGCGCCCTTCACCATCCTCCACGGAGCATACGACTATTAAGCTTTCCAATTGCATCAAAAACAAGTCACACCAACTCCAACACACTGCAGTAAAAGAGCAAAAAGCATGATTTTATTATAATACTAAAAAATAAAGTAATTTACACTAAACAATATATGTAGACAGATATCAGAATATGATGGTAAAAATCTCTCTCTCTCTCTCTCTCTCTCTCTCTCTCTCTCTCTCTCTCTCTCTCTCTCTCTCTCTCTCTCTCTCTCTCTCTCTCTCTCTCTCTCTCTCTCTCTCTCTCTCTCTCTTAAGTGACTCAAGAGTCTAAGCATAATGTACATAACGCGGGATCTAATTAAATTAATTGCTGGTTGAACTGATCAAGTAGTGAATAACAGTAAAGCTGATACTGACTTCTTGCTAATCAGCGCCTTACGCCTTACTGAACCTCACTGAAGGGGCTTGAGAGAGAGAGAGAGAGAGAGAGAGAGAGAGAGAGAGAGAGAGAGAGAGAGAGAGAGAGAGAGAGAGAGAGAGAGAGAGAATGGGACGGACACACACACACACACACACACACACACACACACACACACACACACACATACACACACACACACACACACACACACACAT
>JAXIVD010003686.1:15000-20000 GCA_036785275.1 Cancer borealis
TGATTTCACTAACATTTAAAACCCAACAAACATTACCTTATATGGAACACTGTAAACATAAACATTACCTTATATGGAACACTGTAAACACAAACATTACCTTATATGGAACACTGTAAACATAAACATTACCTTATATGGAACACTGTAAACATAAACATTACCTTATATGGAACACTGTAAACACAAACATTACCTTATATGGAACACTGTAAACACAAACATTACCTTATATGGAACACTGTAAACACAAACATTACCTTATATGGAACACTGTAAACACAAACATTACCTTATATGGAACACTGTAAACACAAACATTACCTTATATGGAACACTGTAAACACAAACATTACCTTATATGGAACACTGTAAACATAAACATTACCTTATATAGAACACTGTAAACATAAACATTACCTTATATGGAACACTGTAAACACAAACATTACCTTATATGGAACACTGTAAACATAAACATTACCTTATATGGAACACTGTAAACACAAACATTACCTTATATGGAACACTGTAAACATAAACATTACCTTATATGGAACACTGTAAACATAAACATTACCTTATATAGAACACTGTAAACACAAACATTACCTTATATGGAACACTGTAAACACAAACATTACCTTATATGGAACACTGTAAACATAAACATTACCTTATATGGAACACTGTAAACACAAACATTACCTTATATGGAACACTGTAAACATAAACATTACCTTATATAGAACACTGTAAACACAAACATTACCTTATATGGAACACTGTAAACACAAACATTACCTTATATGGAACACTGTAAACATAAACATTACCTTATATGGAACACTGTAAACATAAACATTACCTTATATGGAACACTGTAAACACAAACATTACCTTATATGGAACACTGTAAACATAAACATTACCTTATATGGAACACTGTAAACATAAACATTACCTTATATGGAACACTGTAAACATAAACATTACCTTATATGGAACACTGTAAAACTACATGCAACAATTATCTTTGTAACACTGCATCACTGACAACACTTCAACTTAATGAAGAAATACTATTTATCTTTTTCTTCAGTTTACTAAAAATTCTAAAATTACTAAAGTTTTTATTTTTTATTTCTTGCCTCCCCCCCTTTGTGGTTTTCTCCTCAATGTGTTTACTCCTGCTCCTCTTCAGTAATGTCCTCCAGCAGCTCATGTAACCCACTGTTCAGGTGTTTGAGGTCATCCAGCATCCTCCTCCTATTCTCGTTCATCTTCCTCTCTTCCTCCTGCTTCTGGAACTCCACTGACTTAGAGAAAATCACCTGCCGGCAGCGTTCCGCCTCCTCCTGCCTCTCCTTCCTATTCTTTTCCTTCTTTTTCTTGAGGTACCGTGCCCAGTAACGTTCATCCTTCTTCTTACGCACCCTCTCTGCCTTCTTCACGGTCTCAACCTTTGGAACGGTTTTCAGGACCGCCATGAGGCTGTCTTTGTCATCGTCTTCCTCTTCATCAGTCTCGTCGTCACTTAAGAACTTTCCATCAAACTCAAAATGTTCTTCCTTTTGCAAGTTCCTCTTTTCGGTGTCGCTGGCCGCGGCGTCGTCCAACTCACCATCATTCCATTGCTTGAGGTCTTCCTCGAAGTTGTCGTCACCGAATTTGTTTAGGAAGTCATCCTCCAAACCGTCTGATGCAAGGTTGTTGCCACACTCTTGGTCTAACTCACCACCACCAAGGGTCAAACCTTCTGTCCAGGCACTAACACCCTTGTAGCCACCAAATTGCCGCCGCCACGTCTCCTCCTCTTTACGTTTCTTGGCATCAGTCAGCCTCACCTTCTTGACCAGCTTGATTACTTCTTTGTGCATGTCGCTCTGATTTTTCGTCTTTCTGACCTTCGCCTTGTCGTCTTGATCTTGGTGTGATGCCAAGCCCTCCTGGTCACGCCATTTGACGCCTCTCTGCGTCCTGATACCGAATTCACACTCTGGTTCGCCGTCCTTCAGCCACACTTTCTTCATATATACTGGTATTCCCTCGTAGCCATGCTTCCACTGCACGCTAAGCTTCTTACCCACGTACGAGACATCCTTCCTCTCGGCATCTGCTTGCTCTTGCATCTCCTCCTGCTGCTGCTTAGCCTGCTTTTCCTGCTCCTCCAGCAACAGCCTGCACTCCGCCTGGTACTCCAACACTTGGCTGTCTCTTATCCGCTTCTCCATGAACTTCTCGTCCCTATACCTCACCTCTTGCCCATTCTCGTCGTACCCGACAAAGAACTTCTCCTCTCTCGCCCGATCAAACCCAAAGGAGGGAATGCCACGGCGCAGCTCCTCCCAGAAGGGCACACCCACGCGGTTCTTTGCCTTGTACTTTTCATAGTCTTGCTTGAACTGCTCGAAGGTATCCTCGGAGTCTGAGTACAGCGGCTCCTCCTCCTTCAGCCAGTTTTCTGGATCAAGGATCTCCGGGTACCTCTCGGAGGCGTCCCAAATGGGAGCGCTGCGCCGGCACTCGTCCTTCGAGCAGGGTGACGAAGGCTCGGGGGCAGCGTCGTCATCGAAGAAGGCGTCGCGGTGGGTGGAGTGTGAGGCGTTACGCGAAAAGGAACTCACGTCGGAGTGCGAGGATGAGGATGAGGATGAGGATGAAGAGGATGAAGAGGATGACGAGGATGAAGAAGAGGAGGTAGCGGAGGATGAGCGTCTCAGGCTCTTAGCCTCGGGGTCACGCCCTGACCACATCCTCTTGACGGGCGGTGAGGAGGATCGCTCTCGCGTGCCTCCCGGCAGCACGGACTGTTCCTCTGCAGCTTCCTGCTGTTTCTGGTGGTGGTGCTGCCTTGGTGGGGCTGCGGAGGCGTTCATCTGGTCCACCAGCTGCTTCATCCTCGCCTTGTTCTCCTTCACCCTGCTGGCGTCACTGCCTTGCTGCGCCTTCATCCACGGCATCTTGGTCTGCGAGGGTCCACTCAAACCATCCTTCAGGTCCAGTTTGGAACCCAAGTAGTAGTACTCAGACTTCATTCCGCTTCTTCTTAACACTGTCGCCATCGGCATTACCTCCCTCTTTCTGCACAAACTCATACTCAACTCATACTCTCGCCTCCGCCTCTCCGCACCCGGTGATATTCCCGTAAACTCAACGGTCTCCTCAGCCTGGACATCCTTCACCTTCTTGGCCATCTTATCTTTCTTGTCCTTTTTCTTGGCCAGTCTCCTTTTCTCTAAGGCCATATCCTCCAGTTCAGCGTCAAAGGCCTTGCGAACTTCCACTCCGTCCTCATACAGGACGTCAAGGTAGTGGCGGGAGTCGTTCTCTGCACCGCTCAGGCCGTTTGTCACGCCTTCGTCTACAGACTCGTCGTCAGACAGCACGCAGGAGTCCTGGACGGGACTCAGCGAGGGACTGCACCACCTGATGGGGATCTGCTTGAAGTTCTTTAAAGGATTATCTTCATAAGGACAGTCCGTGATTCCTTCACACTTGGCGCGTCGCCTGCCTCGCCGTCCAGGGTTTGCTACTTTACGCCTCACAACCCTCAAGCCTCTGCCTCGTATAGGCATCGGCTTTCCATCAGGACCCGTGCCTGACTTGCGTTTCTGCGGCCTCGTTGTTGTTGTGGGCACGAAGGCCTGGTCTGTGGCCTGGGCCGGAAGGGGGACGCCCCTGTCTTGGGCATCGAGCGCCCTGATCAGCCAAGCGTCAAGGTCCATGTTTGGTTCAGTATATTTCAAAAACTCAAAGTTACAGATTTGGGATGACACGTTTTAACGAAGGTGATAGATATGTCTTGGCTCCCAGAGTTCAGGTGCAGCTTGAAGGAGCTCCTCACCTACCTCCAACCATCTGTGTGTGGGAAGGCAGGGTCAGGCGTACATGTATGTATGTATGTATGTATGTATGTATGCATGTATCTATATACATATACATATATATATATATATATATATATATATATATATATATATATATATATATATATACATATATATATATATATATATATATATATACATGTATGTAAAAAACAATAAATATATATATATATATATATATATATATATATATATATATATGTATGTAAAAAAAAAAAAAATAATTAAAAAAAAAAAAAAAAAAAAAAAAAAAAAAAAATATATATATATATATATATATATATATATATATATAACATTACTTTGTATATTTGTGTCTATATGTGTGTCTGTGTTTGTATGTGTGTGTGTGTGTGTGTGTGTGTGTGTGTGTGTGTGTGTGTGTGTGTGTGTGTGTGTGTGTGTGTGTGTGTGTGTGTGTGTGTGTGTGTGTGTGTGCGCGCGCGCGCGCGCGCGTGCGCATGCACATGCGCGTGCGCGTGCGTGTGCGTGTGCGTGTGCGTGTGCGTGTGCATGTGTTAGTAAAGAATGAAAAATCAGAATTGAGGGAAGTGAAAAGTGGAGTACCACAGGGATCAGTTTTCCCAAAAATAGTATAGATACTTGGAATGGACTGAAAGAAGAGATGATAATGGCAGAACATGTACATCAACTATAAGAAAAGCTAGACAAACGTAAGTACGGAGACAGGACCACACGAGTGTAGCTCAGGCCCTGTATATTACAATTAGGTAAATACAACTAGGTAAACACACACACACACACACACACACACACACACACACACACACACACACACACACACACACACACACACACACACACACACACACACACACACACACACACACACACACACTAATCCCCTGTCTTGCAATACCTGCGCTGGACAACCTCCTGGATACAACTCAAAGAAAATACTCCCTCCTCTCCTCTCCCTCCTAATCCTTCTCCAGCAGCCCCTCAAGAAGGATGTCGGTTCCACTAATCCTTGAAGGGAGTTACTTCCTTATTTGAGAGTGACGTATCTGCTCCCTCGTTCCAGTTGGGGAGGAGAAGAAGATGGAGATAGAATGCTGAGCACAAACTGATAATCTAGTTTTGCATCTT
>JAXIVD010003686.1:21283-26283 GCA_036785275.1 Cancer borealis
ATAGTACCATAAAATAAGTCAGTGTGAAGATAGATTTATAGTACAATAAGTTAGAATGATAGATTAAGTGCAAGAAGCCAAGTGAATACGAAGCAGGAAATGAAGAAGAAGAAGAAGAAGTAGAAGAAAAAAAGAAACAAGTAAAGTGAGGCCATGGTAGTGAGTGAGAGCTGTCAGGGAGGAATGAAGAACAGACAGACAGACGGCAAGAAGAAAAGGAAATGTAAAAGAAGTGAAGATATTAATGCACCTACAAGTCCTTACGTGTGAGAGAGAGAGAGAGAGAAGAGAGAGAGACGAAGAGGAGAGAGAGAGAGAGAGAGAGAGGAGAGAGAGAGAGAGTGAGAGAGAGAGAGAGAGAGAGAGAGAGGAGAAGAGAGGAGAGAGAGGAGAGAGAGAGAGAGAAGAGAGAGAGAGAGAGAGAGAGAGAGAGAGAGAGAGAGAGAGAGAGAGGAGAGAGAGAGAGAGAGAAACAAGTGGGGAACGAAAGTGAGTGAGGGAGAGAGAGAGAGTGTGTGTCAATATGCAGTGTGTTAGCAAGTGGGAGAGAGAGAAAGCGAAAGAGGAGTGAGTGAGTGAGTGAATGAGGTGGTGAAGTATGCAGGCTTGGGTAACGGTGAGGTAACGGTGAGGTAACGGTGTGTGTTCCTGGGATGAGTGCTGTGGTGACAACGGCGGTGGCAGTAGAGGCAGCGTCTTGACATGTGTTCCTGCCCACCTGTCACCGCCGCGCCCATCTTCCACCGCCCTCACCCTCACACGCCCTAAATACCTGAGAGCGTGTTGCAAAGCCAATAAAAGTGTCATTAATTAGTCCTCCTTGCCTGGTGATGATGAGGAGGAAGATGAGGAACATGGGGGGAGGCTGAAGTGAGATGTTCCCTAAGGATGTAAGATTCCTGGAGGAGGTAATGAAGGCTGCCTGTCGTCGCTTGTGGCTGCGCCGCTGATGGCAATGATGTGGAGTTATTTTTGTAATGATAAGTGGCCTTGACAACTTGAAAGTGGATTACGGAGGAGGAGGAGGAGGAGGAGGAGGAGGAGGAGGAGGAGGGATAATAATATAAAATTAACACATGATAACATAAAGGAAAGAACAAACAGCAGCAAACCTGTCGGCCCTTACGAGGCTGTTTTGAGATAAACTATATTCTCTAAGTAAAGACGAAGCTTTCTCTCCAACCAGCACTCCCTCCAGCTGGGGCTGACAGGAAAAGTAGAGCTAGAAAAAATCATGTAGCATGAAGGGGAGAAGGAGGAGGAGGAGGAGACGGAAGAGGAGGAAGGTGAAGGTATAGACACGTGATAGTCTCGATATAAGAACAATTATTCTCAACCAATCAGCGTCGTGAAGGAAAGTTATTGGCCATTTCTTTGAGCCAATGACGATCCGCGATGAAGCTGCTGCGTGAGGAGGTGAAGGGAGGGTAGAGGCCTCGTGGCCCGTGGGCCTCGCGGGTCGAGGTTCCTCTTCCTCTTGCCTAGTAGTCTAGAGTTTGTTCTTGAAAGCTGTTATACTATCGATAACATTGGAAGGCAAATAATTTCTGACGTTAATGATCCGATTGGAGAAGTGTTTGGCTTCATTTGTCAAGAATCCCATTACCGATTATCTCGAAACTGTTTCGTATTCTTGTTATATTTGATTGATTGACTGTGAAATAATTTTCTGCATTGATGTCAAATCTTTTAAATATTTAAATGGTTCTATTAGATCACCTCGCATCCTCTGTTTCGAAAAGTTTAGCTCTTAAAGTCTTCTTTCATAGGGTACACTTTCTCAGCCAGGGAATCAATCAGGAAGAGGAGAAGGGAGGAGTAGGAAAGAGGAAGAAGAAGAGGAGGAAGAAAAAAGAGAAGGTATAATACCCACTCTGCACCATCCTCTAAATTTAACTCTTTCAGTGTAATAAATGGATAGGAAGAGGTGGAGACTTTTTGTGGTAGCTATCCCCTTGTGGGACGTTACCAGAGGGAACGAGGCGTCAGAGACTATAGAATATATAAATAAAAATGTAATCAGACATCCAAACGACAGATACATTAAAGAAGGTTAGCCAGGTGTTCATTCTTCCGTAGGTGTTAGGCATGCTATGAGGTCCTGTCTGGCAGCATCACCTGTCATAACATTTAATACTTGTTCCTTTGCACTCCTTCCCACTACCATCACCTTCCTGTCTTTCCTGTGGTCAATACGTCTCATTTTCTATGTTTACAGACGACCTCCATGTCTGACTTTCCCTCCACATGTGTTGCTTCTCCCCCCTACACACCTGCATCCCCACACCTGTCCACCTTCCTCGTGCAAGCCACAGCAGCGGGAAAGGTCACAGGGTCACACGAAGGCTGTACACGTCACTACTGAAACTTAAATACAAAAAAGTGCAATGCTTGTGGTTGCAGCTAATGAAGACAGAGGAGAGGAGGAATAGAAAAAGGAGGAGGAGGAGGAGGAGGAGGAGGAGGAGGAAGAGGAAGAGGAAGAGGAGGAGGAGGAGGAAGAGGGAGGAGGAGGAGGGAGGAGGAGGAGGAGGAGGAGGAGGAGGAGGAGGAGGAGGAGGAGGGTTTCGTCAAGGGAAGTTGAGTGTTTCCTAGTCATCATCATCCATCAGAGGCAGACGGATGGAGAGAGAGAGAGAGAGAGAGAGAGAGAGAGAGAGAGAGAGAGAGAGAGAGAGAGAGAGAGAGAGAGAGAAGAGAGAGAGAGAGAGAGAGAGAGAGAGAGAGAGAGAGAGAGAGAGAGAGAGAGAGAGAGAGAGAGAGAGAGAGAGAGAGAGAGAGAAAAAAAAAAAAAAGACGGAGAAGGAGGGAGGGTACACAGCTGTCAAATATATGATCGATTTTTAGTGAGGGAGCGCAATTAGCTGAAATGGCTTGCGTCATGGTTGGCGGGCCCTGAAGAATCCCACCATCCCCAAAGAATGACTACGAACTGTGGCCACCTCCAGCAGCTAATCCAGCTTAAGCATTTTGAAGCATGGAGGGGGGCGAGAGGCGAAGAATGAGTGGCCTTTACATTGTTACTGATAGGGAATTGTGGGTCGCGGCGGGAAATGGATGGGAAGGAAGTGGACCGTGGCATTCCCAATCCATTAAACAAACCTTCAAACTCGTAGATATTTTATATATTTTATGTATCTCGCCTTCATACTCTTATTAAAGTGTGTCCTCCTGATCTTATGGATATTGGAGACACTCGAACATAAAGGAGGAGGAGGAGAGAGGAGGACGAGGATGAGAAGAAGAAGAACAATGATGAGATAAGAGAGAGTAAGAGGAGGAAGAGTAGGAATAAATAGATGAGAAGAAGGAAAAGATACTGCAACACCACACAGAGACACTAAACATCCTTCACACTTTCCTTGGCACATCATGGGCTGGGTGTCTTATCGAACAAGAAAACCAACAGAGGAAATTTGAACGTTCTGTGAGGCAAACTAGCATTACCTGTGACGCTTAATTGGCGAGGCTTGATGTTCAGGTAGGTGGTGTTCATTACAGGTGGATGAGCAGCCCACCTGGGGATGAAAGCCCCAAGCAGGACGAGAAAATGTGCAAGATGTGTTATTTAATGTTTTGCTTCGCTGGTTCACGGAGGAAATTTGATCTAGAAGGAGGAAAGAGAAGTGGAATACAAAAATGAAGTTGCGTGTTGGTTATGATTTTTGTTGTTGTTGTTGTTGTTGTTGTTGTTGATTTTGCTTCTGTTACTTCTTCTTCTGCTACAACTTCTATTCATTTTTTTCCTCCTCCTCCTCCTCCTCCTCCTCCTCCTCCTCCTCCTCCTCCTCCTCCTCCTCCTCCTCCTCCTCCCTTGAAGAAACTCGTCCCCGCCAACACAACCAAGGACTTGACGAGTTAATGAAAGAGTAAATGTGACATTTGCAATATTCGTCTTTTGTTCCTCTCTTGTTGGTATGTAGATTTGGTGATGAATTCTTGTTTAGTTGCTTATTTATTCACTTGTTGATTCCTTTGTCTCGTGATTCCTCAAGGTTTTATAATTTATTGGTCTGATGGAGAAGGAGGAGGAGCAGGAGGAGGAGGATTATGTGTGTGTGTGTGTGTGTGTGTGTGTGTGTGTGTGTGTGTGTGTGTGTGTGTGTGTGTGTGTGTGTGTGTCTGTGTCTGTGTCTGTGTCTGTGTCTGTATGAGTATGTGTATGTGTCTGTGTCTGTGTCTGTGTCTGTGTCTGTGTCTGTGCGTGTGCGTGTGCGTGTGCGTGTGCGTGTGCGTACGTCGATGATTGAACACAGAAAAGTTGAAAACAGGAGTGCCTTTAGAATTTTTAAAAGACCGGCAACTGGAAATGATGTAGTAATCGTTTTTATTTTAGACATTTTGTTTTTATCTACAGTCTTAAAGTATTCCTGTGACATCTGCTGTTTTGAGCCAAACTCAAAATATGGAATAAAATTAGCTTCCTGTGCATGAAATAAAGGATATACGTAAAAGTATTTGTCTTGGAAACGACTTGAATTTGCCTTGAACGAGTTATTTAAAAAAAAATATATAAACGATATGACAATTACATTTTTTGTGCATAACTTTACGTATTTTAAAATCTATGTATTGGTGCTTTTGTGCAATCTTGAAGTATCATGGATGCGTCATGGTGACCAAAAACCTTCGCTATTGTGGTGGAGATGCAGTGGTCATAAGAAAACACTCAACATATAGGAAACCGTCGACGTATGTATTGGTGGCGTCATCCAAATGTGAAGATTCTTGTCCTTGACTTGTTTATTTCAGTGATATCTAATCTTATATATCTTGTGATTAATGCACCTCTAGATATACAATGGTCTTAATTTTTTCATCCATATATTTATTGATGATATTTGAACGCAAAGAAAAATAAAATAAATCATTGTCTTACTTCGTCATTGGTGACATGACATCCAAAATTTTAAAATGGCATGTCAGCAAGTGATAAAGAACACAATCATCATGGTTTTCCCGTGAATGTTGAAGAAGCTCCACCGTTGTTGCATAAAAGT
>JAXIVD010003686.1:31283-41283 GCA_036785275.1 Cancer borealis
GCACCAAATCCTTACCTGTACACCCCCGCCGTCCCTTGGATTACCTGTAATTAAGCTCCAGAGACTCGGGTGTTTGCTTCCCGTACCGAGGGTCAATGAGAAGGTTGCATGTTATCTGTGTAGTGGCCAAGGCGCGGGCGTGGCTGTTGTGAGGGCGTGGCGGGCCAGGAGAGACGAGTACGCCCAAGGTGGTAGTGAGAGTGTTCCTAGAGGTGGTGGAGGAGCAGGAGGAGGACGGAAGGAGTAGGAGGAGGAGGAGGAGGAAGAGGGGGGAAGGAGGAGGAGGAGGAAGTGGAGAGAGGAATGGACGCTCTGGGTTACCGCTCGCATGCATTAAAATGCAGAACACGTGGTGGTGTTGTTTGGGGCGGTTTTGAAACAGGTTTATAATGTAAGTTGATCTGGTTGCAATTTTTTCATCGCGGGAGACAAATGAGCGGCGTTTGGTTGCCTGCGTGATGTTATTGTCCTGCTGCTTTGAGCGGCGTCCTCTGAAGGCCTAGCAAACACTTATTGAACATGCTACTTGTCCAATCACCAAACAATACTAAGGCTGCCAAGTGCCCAAGCAAACATCACTTCATTATCAACACACGCGCCTCACACACTCACATCCGTCACAGCTGCGTTATCTCCCGCCGCCATGACCCGCCCCGACCCGCCCCGACTGTCCCGCCCTCAACCTCGCACAGACATATGGGGGGGCGAGGGTAGTGGAGAAGGGAGCCAGGTGGAGGTGAAGCGGATCTCTGTCTTGGGGTTCAGGTTTGGCCGGACACCTGGAGCCGCGAATCACCTGTGACGACCACCTGGTGTTCCTTCTCCTACCCGGCAAAGGGGACTCACACCTGGGCTTACCTGGTCACCTGGTCTCGGAGACATCACTTGAGAGAGAGAGAGAGAGAGAGAGAGAGAGAGAGAGAGAGAGAGAGAGAGAGAGAGAGAGAGAGAGAGAGAGAGAGAGAGAGAGAGAAAGAGAAAGAGAGAGAGAGAGAGAGAGAGAGACTGACTGACTTCCAAGTCGTGTGGTATCCAGTTTCAGGATGATAAAAATCTCTCTTGCGACACGAAAGAAACAATGCAGAGTGGCTGGCAGAGAGAGAGAGAGAGAGAGAGAGAGAGAGAGAGAGAGAGAGAGAGAGAGAGAGAGAGAGAGAGAGAGAGAGAGAGAGAGAGAGAATGGCAGGTAGATAAACAGACAGACAGACAGACGGAGAAAGACATATAGAGACCTCTAATCACATATCATTATCCTCTTACTTTTCCTCCTACTCCTCCACCTCTTCCTCCACCTCCTCCTCCTCCTCCTCCCTCTTTTCCTACACCTCCTCCTCCTTCACCTCTTCATCCACTTCCTCCTCCACCTCCTCCACCTTTTCCTCCTTCTCCTACTACTCCTCTTTCTTCCTCATTCCTTTGTTCTCATCATCACCATCATTAACGACGTCCTTATCATCATTAACCTCGGCCTCTTCTTCCTCCTCAACATCAGGCATCATCAGCCGCCCCATTATCATAATCGGTGCACCCAGCCCACTATGCCGCTTGCTAATTACTCCTGCACCCCAATTTGTGCCCTTTCCCGGGAGCTGAGGGCGTTGCGAGGCTGCGGGAGTGTGTTACAGATGGGCGGTGCGATGCCTCTCAAAGCCAGAAACTAAGATGAGGTTTGTGAAGAAGCAAGTGAATTAATGTGTGGTTTTAAGCGGAGTTCTCTTATTTATTCTCTTTCCCACTGTGCTTCGTCTCATTGATGTGTTCATTTATGTAAATGTGTAAGTGTAATTGTCTTGTATGGTTGGCGTTGTTATCATGATTATGTGTTCTTCTTCCTGTTTCTTATCGTAATGGTCGTCATCGTAGTCATCATAGTAATCGTCATTATCGTCATTGTCGTCACCTAAAATGTGTCTTTGGTGGCGCCGGTCTGGGGGAAAACCGGCCAGACAGAGCTTCAGTCTGCTCTTGGGAGGCGGTAGGCAGTAGACGGGGGAGGGGACTGCAGAAGAATAGCTGGGGGGGCAGATACAGGGGTTGAAAGGTCATGGGGAGCGGGTGTCAGGGTAGGGGAGCAGAGCCACAAGGGGAGCTAAGCAGGGGGAGACAGGGGTGATTAGATGGTATACATATAGGGATGTATACAGTCTTTGCGGTGCATATAGTGTCAAGGGAGATAAGTGCCTGCAGAGCTTCTCTAAGGAAGGAAGAAGAGAGGAGGGTGTCTTATGTTCTCTCTCACTCCCTTTTCCTCTCCTATCACTCTCCTTTCCCTCATGGTTCTCTTTCTTTCGCGAGAGAGAGAGAGAGAGAGAGAGAGAGAGAGAGAGAGAGAGAGGAGAGAGGAGAGAGGAGAGAGAGAGAGAGAATTTTCCTCTAATTCATTTTGTAAGAGTCTTCAAGCACCCCTACCCTCCTCTCCCCTCTTAGATTTTATCATTTATGAAGCAATTTGTAATACAAGTAAATAATAAGTTTCCTTTGTGGCGTCTTGCTCCTGTGTGTGTGTGTGTGTGTGTGTGTGTGTGTGTGTGTGTGTGTGTGTGTGTGTGTGTGTGTGTGTGTGTGTGCGTGTGCGTTCGACATTTTTCATATTATAGATTCTTCAATTTTTTGTGATTCCGTCATGTTTTGAATGATAGTTTTTCTATATTTATCATCATCATCATTCTTCCTTCTCTTCTTCTCCTCCTTTTTATCATCATAATTATTAATGTTATTATTATCCTTGTTATCATTATTATCATTATCATTATTATTATTATTATTATTATTATTTTTTATTTTTTATTTTTATTAGTGTAATTATTATTATCATCATTGCTATTATAGTTTATTTAAATTTTTTTTCTTTCTTTCTTTTTCATTATTTCTTTGTTATCATGAATGCAATCAGTTCACAGTAGAGGTATGATATGATTAGAAGAAACTGCAGTGAGAGTTTTAGTTAGACTGTTTAACAAGATCCTGATTATGTGAAAGAATGTCAAACGAGTGAAAAAGTGTAGTAGTACCGATATAAAAATAAAACAAACTAGGGTGATATGCAAAGCTACTAAACAAGCATAAAGTTGATCAACCACATCAAGAAGTAATGGTAAAAAGTATTGGAATCTGCGCGGAACAATTATGGTTTCATGTTAGAGAGGAACACTACAGAAGCAATCATTGTTTTGAGAATATTGAAGGGGAAATATAGAGAAAACAAAAAACAAAGTAATTGTATCATGTGTTTATGAATTTGATAAAGAAAAAAGTTTATATCAAGGTGCCGAGAAAAACACTTAGGGTACTGCATAAGAAAATCGAGAGTGACAGAGGATGGTGCAAGATATGTATGAGGACAGTGTTGCAGCGGTGAGATATGTGGTAAGAATGACGGGCGAGGCGAGTTCAAGGTTGAGGTGGCATTGCATCAAGGATCAACTCTGAACACTTTCTTGTTTGCAATCGTGATGGACAGGATAGGTTGATGGACGAGGTCAGACAGGGAGTTTTCGTGGACTTTGATGTTTGCAGATGACATTGCGATTCGTAGTGTGAGTCTGGAGCAGGTTGAGGCAAATTTGAAGAAGTGGAGGTACAAAAAAGTGAGAAGGAGTAGGAAAGTCAGTAGGTGGGAGACGGAGTGCGTGGATGAGAGAGAGGACGACTGAACAATGTGGCTGCAAGGTGTGGAGGTGGTGAAGGTGGAGGAGTTAAGATAATTGAGGTCAACTGTTCAAAGAAAGGGAGTGTATACTAGAGGGTTGAAAATTAAGAGTGTAAGCAAGGTGGAGTGGCTGGAGACAGGTGACAGGAGTGATTGGTGAGTAGTATCTGTAGGAACGAAAGGGAAAGTCTGCAATACGGTAATAAAGTCAACCATCTATATTGTATTGCCTGGAGACGGTAGCAGTGACATAAAAGGCAGGAGGTGGAATTTGAGATAGCAATAATGAAGATGCTGCGATTATCGTTGGGAGTGACGAGATTGAACATGAATAGACATTTATATATTAGAGAATAGCGCAGGCAAAGAAGAGTTCGCAGACTGTGAGAGAGGCGAGATTGAGAAAGTTTATTTAGGTATGTGGAGAAGAGTGGTACGGGTAATGTCGGGAGAGGGATGCTGAGGATGGAGTCGCCAGGCAGGAGAAGAGGAATACCAAGGAGGTCTATGGGTAAGGTGAAGGACATGCTGGTGGTTGGTGTGCCGGATTATTATTATTGTTATTATTGTTATTATTATTATTATTATTATTATTATTATTATTATTATTATTATTATTATTATTATTATTATTGTTATTATTATTGTTATTATTATTATTATTATCATTATCAATATCATTATCACTATCATTAGTATTATCATTATTATAGATAACAATACTCTATTATCATTACCATCATTACTACTACTATTGATACTACTACTATTGCTACTACTACTACTACTACTACTACTACTACTACTACTACTACTACTACTACTACTACTACTACTACTACTACTACTACTACTATTACTACTACTACTACTACTACTACTACTACTACTACTACTACTACTACTACTACTACACCACTACCATTACTATGTGCCACTGTTGCTACTACATCTGCTTCCTGTATTGATGTTGTCGTTGTTGTTGCCATTGTCCAGTTGTAAGTCATGGTGGTGGTGGTGGTGGTGGTGGTGGTGGTGGTGGTGGTGGTGGTGGTGGTGGTGGTGGTGGTGGTGGTGGTGGTGGCAGCGGAGCGGTGATTGTGATGTTGAGGGCAGGGATGTCGTAGCCTGGAGTGAGAACATAAATGGTTAAGGGTGCCGGTGGTGGTGGTTTTGGAAGTGGTAGTGGAGGTAGTGGGGATGAGTGGGGAGGAGGGTGGGTGGGGAGGGGGGTGGGAATGACTGTGTTGGGACCAAGCTACATCTCCCCCGATTCTCCCCCCTCATCTCCCTCCATCTCCCACTTCATCCATCTCTCTCCCTCCCTCCTCCACAGTCCCTTTCCCCTTGCTCTCTTTCTCAGTATCTCGCTTCCATGGTGCCCCCCCCCCCCCCTCTCTCTCTCTCTCTCTCTCTCTCTCTCTCTCTCTCTCTCTCTCTCTCTCTCTCTCTCTCTCTCTCAGCCCAGTAATCATATCTTCCTGGAAAAAGAGATTGAGTCGTGCTCTGTCGCCTCCAACGCCATTGTGTCGCCTTGCCGTGTCCTTAGTGGCGCTGTGCTTGTAGGCGAGGCAACGTTCACGCCTTCCCTGCTATCCAACGCTGGGCTCAAGCTATTCTGAGCTCTTCGAAGTCTCAATTATGTTTTTTTTACTTGGAATTTCCGCTACTGTTGGTATGTACGAGTTAAGGGCCAGTCGTGTGTGTGTATGTGTGTGTGTGTGTGTGTGTGTGTGTGTGTGTGTGTGTGTGTGTGTGTGTGTGTGTGTGTGTGTGTGTGTGTGTGTGTGTGTGTGTGTGTGTGTGTGTGAGTGCATTGTATCGTCGATAGAAATCACAGACGCTTAACACTTTCCAAAATATGAATGACTGCGTGTACTGCGCATAAACATTTTTAGTTTATGATATATAGATGCTGCATTTACTTCATCGTTCTTGGCTTTCACCTTCGCAAATACTTCATATTGATGACTCTATTTTTTGTGTAGAAGGTGATTTCACTCAATCTGGCTCTAATGTAGGCGTAAAGAATGCATTGTCTGTATGAGTGATGTCAGGTGGAGCTATAAAGGCCTCCAGCGGCGCGGTGGTCGTCTGGGTCGTGTCCTCGCGGCGCCAGAGTGGTCCCATCAACACCACCTTGGAGGTAAACACGCGACCTTTACCGAGTCTCCGTTCCGCCTCCGACCCCGCCCATCGGCTAAGTACTCTCGCCTGGCAGGGTCGTCGGAGCCTTTGGTGAACTGAGGCATACATGACGCGTCCCCGCCCCTGCACCATCACAGCATGAGTGAGGCGGGGCCGAGCGGGGCCAAGAAACACGCCCCAACCCGACTCGCCACTTTCACTAGGCGTCACAGGAGAATGGACACAGGCTGAGTGATGCCGGAGGGGCGCGGCGGATGGTGGCGAGTGGTGGCGAGCGTAATCCACAGGTCCTCTGCAGCACCCTATGTAACCACTGCCAAAAATTTCCCCAAGTTGACTGGAAAAGACGATTCTGTGACTTTTGGCATTTGTTAGAATATGTTTTTAGTAAGCAAATGATCTTCGAAACTTAAGCAATGGTCAGGTTATAATTGGATGAGCGAACAAGTCAGAGAATATTATCATAAAAAGTTACGGTTACTTATTAAGGAATGAGACCAGAGGCTCGCAGTAATGGTTAGTGATTAGGCAACAAAAGAATCACACTAAAAACTTTTGAGTACTTAAGAATCGTTTAAGTGAACGGACCGCAACTCAGTAAGCTTTGACATTAGCTATAACTTAATCTAATGGCGCGGGAGGATGATGGATAACGTGGGTGAAGGGCGACGTGCCAGAGGCCTTAGTATATAGGCCAACCAAGTGGTAGAACGGCAACATGTAGGCGGAGACTGGGTGATAGACACGAATAAGATGAATCAGGCATCATTTAAGACTTTCTAGAGAACACCTGTTAAATAGCACCTCAAAGAATTCCAGGGAAAATAACAGAACACCCCACGAGAAACCTTAAAACATCTGCGCCAGAAAACAAACTCAGACCCTACCACCTGCCTTACGGAACCCCACCTGACTTTCTTCGCCTTGATTAATCCTTCCACGGATCATCCCTCATCCCCTACAGTCACATCAGCGGGTGCGGGATGCAGTAAGGAGGATTAAGGGCATCGTGTTGTGTAAGTGGCAGCTAGTGAGCACCCGGTGTACCTAAAGGCATTCAGAGGGTCGAGCGTTGCATCTTACACACGACAGACACAGAGCCTCGTCCCCACAGCCGTGACGGTGATGCATAGCGTGGAAGAAAATGTAAAAAGAAGCTAATTTGTACACAGAAGACGTAAAGCCGCCGGTTAAAGTTGCTGGGGATTCATTGTACGATAAGTAGATAGGATTCGCCAGGTAGCGGGGAGGGTGAGAGGGGCGTGGTGGTGCAAGGCGTGGAGGGAGAGCGAGAGGAGGGCCAGAGGGATGACGGAAGAAGAAAAAGGGAAGAATGGAGCACATAACAAAGGGGACGAGAGAGGATGAAAGGACGTGACGGTAGGAGAAAGAAGGGAGACATGGTGAAACAGGAAGATAAGCATGGAAGAGAGAGAAAAGGGAGGGGGTAAAGAAGATAGAGAGAAGCAAAACAGAACAGTGGAAATGAGTGAAGACGTGAGGAAGAGAAAACAATGGAGTATAACAAGAATCTAGATTGTAAGCTGAACGAGGTTACGCGAAGGAGAGAGAGCGAGAGAGATAGATAGATAGATAGATAGATAGATAGATAGATAGAGAGAGAGAGAGAGAGAGAGAGAGAGAGAGAGAGAGAGAGAGAGAGAGAGAGAGAGAGAGAGAGAGAGAGAGAGAGAGAGGGGGGTGGGGTTGCTGGAACACTGCCATCACCACCATGCACCTCAAGACCTAACTGTTAGACTGGAAACTGAAGGGGCGTGATCAGCTGGAATTGAAAATCAAGACTAGACGGGGTGAGGCTCAGCGGGGTGTTGCTCCCCCCCCCCCCCCCACGACCCCTCACGCTGGTCAGATTAAATGTAAGAATGGAAAAGGGCAACTCCATTCACTTACTTATTCATTCATTAATTAATTCATTCATCCATTCACTTTCTCACTCATTCACTTACTCACACACACACACACACACACACACACACACACACACACACACACACACACACACACACACACACTCCATATTTCTCAATCACTTTTTTTTTCTCTCTCTCTCTTTCATTCACTCAATCTCCCTTGTTACTTACTTCCATTCTCTCTGTCCGTCCGTCTCTCCTTCCCTCCCTCACTCCTCTCCTTCCTCAATCCTTCCCTCTCCCTCTGACTCATTACTGGAGGCGTGAGTCGGCGGTGTGAGGGTCATAGAAGGCAGCGTGAATCACCAGCGTACATTAAAATCTAACTTTTTTTTCCCGCCTTAGACGTTATGAGAGGAAAAAAGACGCCAACAGTTGATCCTTTTATCAAGAGAGAGAGAGAGAGAGAGAGAGAGAGAGAGAGAGAGAGAGAGAGAGAGAAGAGAGAAAGAGAGAGAGAGAGAGAAAGAGAGAGAGAGACTCGTAGATCCAGTATATCTATGAGGAAAAGAAATAAAAAAAAAAAGGTCTTGATATTTTCCGATTTCACCATCACCGCCGGAAGAAAAAAGTCACTTGGCATTTCTTCCTTATATGTCGTGATTTCTCCAAGGCGTCTGTCTCTTCACACCGCCCTACCCTTAGCCCCGCCCCGCCCCGCCCCGCCCCGCCCCTCCTGTCACTACCCCGCCCCCTTCTTCAGGCGTCTCGGTTGAGGGAATATCAGGGTTAATCCACACCTACGGCAGCTAATATTAATAAATACACTCAATGCACTTGCCCTTCCACTCTCCCGCCCCGCCCCGCCCCGCCCCGCCCCGCCCCGCCCCGCCCCGCCCCGCCCCGATGCACCTCGTCTCCCTTCACTGCCGCCAATCAGCGCCACCGCCTCCACCTCGCTATGACTCAGCCGTTATAGTGTTCGACGCTGAGCAATACGCGGCCGTCAGGATCAACACACACACACACACACACACACACACACACACACACACACACACACACACACACACACACACACACAACTCATGACAGAGGCGGGGGAAGAGGACCCTCACCATTTGTAAACAGGAGGAGGGTGTGTGTGCGCAGGCGGCGAGAGGAACCAAAAGTAGAAGCTTCCTTTGTCAGAGTGGCAGGAAGAAGGACGCGACATGGTTCTTGCGCTCAATCAATACACGATCAACACACACGCCGCCGCCGCTGCCGAAGACCATCACAGCGGCGGTTCTTCGGGTAGCGGACAGGGGTGCGGGGACGGTGCGGCAGGGGGCTGACAGGACAAGCTTGGCAGGGGGTTGGGAAGTGGCTGTATGGAAAGGTTGTGATAGCTTGAGTCAGCCTGGGAAGGGGTGAAAGGTGATGGAGTGAAGGAGTAGGAGGGGAGGCTGAATGAGGGGTTTGGGGAGGTACTCTGACGGGGAGAGTGACTGTGGACTTAAGATGAGGCTGTGGGGTGCCAACTGAGAGCAGAGGCGAGGTTTAGTTATGAAAAAATATTGGGAGGAAAAGAAGATGAATTTTTATTGGATGAGTTTACAGAGAAAAGGGAGAATCTTGTGAGGAGATGAGGAGAGGATAGGACTGTGGGAAGAGGGTGAAAGGAAGATAATGTAGTTGCAGAAATAGATTGACTAGAAATGGGGCTTGTAGAGGAGAGGAAAATGTAATGCCGAAAGTCTAGAGGAGAAAAAGAGAAAGAAAAATGGAGAGACAGAAAAAAGAAAAAAAGGAGAAAGAGAAAGAGAGAGAGAGAGAACACAGCAATTACAGGACAAGGTGAAGCATAGAGAGGAAAGACGTCCTAGGAAGAGTGTGAGGGGGGGGGGGGGGTTACCTGGAGAAGGAAGGGTCAGTGTGAACATGACGTTGGGTTTTACGGACACTGAATACAAGGATCCCTAGCATACCTGTCCTCGCTGCTCAGGTAAGCGCAGAAGAAAACACGTCGATTCTACCTGAAGCTTCATTTTTTACATACCTTTTTGCCCATCTACATAAAAGGAATGAACTACGTTGTCAGGTTAAAAAAAAAACTGAAAATAAAAAACTGGTGTCATTCGCGTAAAGATGACGTATGCGTAAGGTGCAAATGATTATTATTAGTTTTAACGCCGCCTCACTCCCATTGTTGGTAGGGGGGGGAAGGGGGAGAGGGGAAGAAACGAGGGAAAGGCGTGGCGTGCTTGATTTATGTTTTACCTTAA
Organism: Cancer borealis; assembly: GCA_036785275.1. Lineage (NCBI taxonomy): Eukaryota > Metazoa > Arthropoda > Malacostraca > Decapoda > Cancridae > Cancer > Cancer borealis. The sequence goes on from JAXIVD010003686.1 coordinate 41,219, forward strand.
CCATTTTTTCTTGGAGTCATAAATTGCACACTTCTGGGCGGAGGTGAACATCGTGACATCTACAT
>JAXIVD010003687.1:0-2500 GCA_036785275.1 Cancer borealis
AACGATTACTACTACTACTACTACTACTACTACTACTACTACTACTACTACTACTACTACTACTACTATTACTACTACTATTACTATTATTACTACTACTACTACTACTACTACTACTACTACTACTATAACTACTACTACTATTACTACTATGACTACAGGGAGAGGTAGTCAGAGGGGGAGGGAAGGAGTGGTCACTACTACAACTACTACTACTACTACTACTACTACTACTACTACTACTACCACCACTACCACTACTATTACTACTACTACTACTATTACTACTACTACTACTACTACTACTACTACTGCTACTACTACTACTACTACTACTACTACTACTACTACTACTACTACTACTACTACTACTACTACTACAAAAACTACTACTACTACTACTACTACTACTACTACTACTACTACTACTACTACTACTACTACTACTACTACTACTACTACAACGATTACTACTACTACTACTACTACTACTACTACTACTACTACTACTACTACTACTACTACTATTACTACTACTATTACTATTATTACTACTACTAATACTACTACTACTACTACTACTACTACTACTACTACTATTACTACTATGACTACAGGGAGAGGTAGTCAGGGGGGGAGGGAAGGAGTGGTCACACAAGTGCCTCAGCATCACCCCAATGCTGAACACGTCGCTAGACTGTTCCTTTCTTGAGAGGGAGGGAGGAGGAATCAGGGATGGAAGAGATAGAAGGGTGAGGGAGGAGGGAGTGGGGAGGGAAGGATGTAGGAGGCGGGTGAGAGAGGGTTGAGGTAGTATGGATGATAGGGGGTGTGGGATGAGGGAGGGGGGGAGGATCGAGGTAGAGGGGAGTATGAGGGAGAAGGGTGAGGGAGGGAAGGGGGAGTTAAGGTAGATAAGGCAGGAAAAGTCTCTTCCTCGTCCTCCTCGCCGAGGACGTGCTTCTCTTCCGTGTCCGTAAGGATGGATAACATGTCTTGCACATCCTGCCACACCTTGCTCAGGGGAGGCCGATCCTCGGGCAACTCCTGCGTGCACGCCTCCACCAGGGGCCAGAGCAGCTCGTACAGCCGTTGGTGTTTCATGTAAACACACACGTCCCTCAGCATCACCCCAATGCTGAACACGTCGCTGGACGGCTGCAATGGCTCACCTTTCTTCAGTTCCGGGGACCTGAAGACGAATTGCTCCTGCTTCTTGAGGCAGCGAGGCAAGTCAAACATCTCAAAGTAGAAGCTGTCATCGACCAGGGTGGCGAGCCCGAAGTCAATCACGTGCACACAAGTGTTGGAAGGATAGCCCGTTACCGTAATATTGTCACTCTTGATGTCATTGTGCAGATACCCTTTGGCATGCATCTCATCCAGTCTCTTGGCCACATCCGCCACGATCCTCAGGAACGTGCCCATGGGGCACCCCCCGTTGAGGATGCGGTACAGGGGCACGCCGGCGTAGTCCATGACTGCACTAGCCGGCTCGGTGCTGAGGGCGTGCAAGCGTGGTGCACCACCCGCCCCATCCATCTCCAGGGTCACGTGCGCCTCCCATAGGAACTCAGTGAGGTCCCCGCCATTTTTGATGGCCTTGCGGATGGCGTCACGTCCCTCAAAGGTGACAAGATCAACGGTGCCGAAGGAGCCTTCCCCGAGGTGTCGTGTGACAGGAAGGTCATTCATCTCCTTCTCAGACATCACAGTGGTGTCAGTTAACACAACCACCTTTAAAAGTTCAAGGAAAGCCTTGTCCTGATCTACCTCCTGAATCTCCTCCTTCGGCGTGGCGGCCAAAGTCGGTCCGCTGCCATTCATTGCATCCAATTTGATGCGTTTGTTCCTATGGTCATGGTCGTGGTCATACGTATGCTGGGTCATCAACGAGTTATCCGTCCGAATCCGAGGCTCTTTTATATTTGTAGTAGCGATTGTTATCCACCAGTGGCTTGCTAGGCCTGCTGGCTTCCGCGAGACTGCTAATTAGTACCGCCTGAAGCTCACTCCCCTAAGGTAACAGGATTGTAGCCACCAATCCCAAGTAAAAGCATCAATAGGAACAAGCTGCCGCACCTCGTCAAGGTTGTACACAGTCTCTTGCCCAAGTGGGTGGCTACCCTTGGGCCGCGGCAGATAAATATCAATTACTATGTAGATAGATACATAGATACAAGGGCCTCTTCTTGCAGCAGGTGTCGCGTTGCATGGGCACGTCAAGACTCAGAGAGTCTGATGCTTGTTTTGCATACTTCAAAAACGGAAATACTTTTAATAATGAAGTAGCCAGCGAATACATACATGAGCTAGCTAATACATACTTAGGTGGGAAAATACATACATTAGCATGAAAATGCAGGCATTAGCTAGGGAATACATTCATGAGATATCAATCACTTACATGGCCGAGCGAATACGTACATGGGCGAGGGAATACATACATAGACAAGCGAATAAATACCGTGAGGGGCGAATACATACATGGGTAAGGGAA